>PVJC01019408.1:0-30276 GCA_004026665.1 Murina feae
ATCTATCTATCTATCTATCTATCTATCATCTATCTATCTATCTATATATATATATCATTGCCAAGACTAATGTCAAGGAGTTTCTTTATTATGTTTTCTTCTAGGACTTTTATGGTAGCAGGTCTTATGTTTAAATTTTTAATTTATTTTGGGTTAATTTTTGTGAGTGGTGTAAGATAGAGTTCCAGTTTTATTTTTCTGTATGTGGTTATCAAGTTTTCCTAACATTTTTTTGTGGGAAAACTTAACAGCTATTAAATATTCTTGATTTTCTTTTCAAGTATTAGTTGACCGTAAATGTGGGGATTTATTTCCAGGCTCTCTATTCTGTTACATTGGTCTGTGAATTTATTTTTATGCCATACTCTTTTAATTACTATAACTATTTTAAATAGCATAAAATCAGAGAGTGCGATTTTCTTCTGGCTTTTTTCTTCTTTCTCGTGATTGTTATACTTATTTGGGGTCTTTTATGATTCCATAAAAATTTTAAGATAGGTTTATTTTCTATTTTAAAAAAAAATCACATTAGTATTTTGATGATATTGCATTAACTCTATAGATGACTTTGAACAGAATGGAGATTTTAACAAAATCAATTCTTACAGTCCATGAACATAGGATATCTTAACATATATTTGTGTTTTCTTCAGTTTCTTTCATCAAAGTCTTCTAGTTTTCATTGTACAGATCTTTTATTTCTTGGTTAAATTTACTCATAAATATTTTATTGTTTTTTTTGACACTATTGTGAATGAGATAGTTTTCTTTGCTTCTTATTTCTTTTTGTTAATGCATAAAAATGCAATGGATTTCTGTATGGTGGTTTTAGATATGATACTAATACACTTATATACTTATACTGGCTGTCTAATGTGTTTCAGTATAATTTTTAAATTACAATCTGTCTTTCCCTGGCTTTTTCCTGAATTCTGTCATTTGAAAATGACATGTTCATTGTAATGTATCTTATAGAAGGTTTCTTTTGCATTAAGGTGTTATCTTTTAGCTTCATGAACCAAATCTTTCCAGGTTTAGGAAATACTTATCTATTATCTCTTTAAATAAACTTTCTTTCCCTTTGCCTTCTCTTCTCTTTGTGGATCCCCTATTATTCTAATTTGTGTATTGAAATCCATAGGCAAATAGGCTCTTTTTAATTTTTGTTGTTGTTCTCCTCTAAATGGATTATTTCAAAACTGGAGGTCTGATGCACGAAGATTTGTGCAAGAACGGGCCTTCCTTCCCCTGGCTGCTGGCACCTTCACTCTGGCCAGAGCCACCTTTCCACCTTCCCATGCTGCCCAGAGGCCCTGAGTGGCTGGGGTGGTGCAGAATGCCTGCGTCATCGCCATGGTAACCACGCAAGGATTCTGCCCCTCCCCTGGTCACCATCTTTGTTAGGTTAATTTGCATACTCATTCCTGATTGGCTGGTGGGTGTCATGGAGGTACAGTCAATTTGCATCTTTTTCTTTTATTAGTATTATTCCTACAATTCATTTCTTTTGCTTTCTATTTGCTCTAATCTACTACTAATAGATTATCTCTTTTGCATTTTTCATTGAATTTTTTAGCTCCAGAATTTTTTAGTTCTTTTCTATACTTTCCACATTTTTATTATAAGTATCTCAGTTTGCTTATGGGCTTTTTTCATGATTTTATTGTATTATCAAGCTCGGTTTTGTTATAGCTCATTGAGTTTCTCTAAAACACAGTTATTTTGAATTCCTTATTAGCTAGATTATAAAATTCTGTGATTGAACTCTGTTATTGGAGAATTAATATCTGTTGGTAATGACTGGCATATTTCCTTGATTTTTTTAATGTTCCTTGTAATTTTACAGTGTTGCTTTTTGAATTTGAAATAACAAACACCTACTTAAGTTGTTGCTGCTTGTCTTCACCTTGGGTATTCTGTTCATTGGTGCAGTTACTTTCTGGGGGTTTCTCCACCATTGAGTGGGTACATATTCTCCATTCTTCTTGCTCTCTCTTGTGATATAATTCTTAAGGTTTCTTAAGGTTGTATGTCTTCTCTGCTTCTTATAGCTCATAAAGCTGGCTATTGCAAACCTCTTGAATCTGTGGTCTCTCCCTTGCCCATGGACCCTGGCCTATTTTATGAGTGTACTCCCTTCTACAGGTGCACACACTCACTTCCAGAGTGAGGGAAGGTGTGGTTTTAATACTTGAGGTATTGGGCTTGCCTGTAAACCTGGTAGAGAGATCCGTGAGTGCGGTACTCCCAGAGGCTCATGGATGGACTTCTTGCTGCATTTCTGAGTGCAAATTAGTAGGAACTGCTTCTTTTTATTTATTTTTTAAAAATATATTTTATTGATTTTTTACAGAGAGGAAGGGAGAAGGACAGAGAGTTAGAAACATCGATCAGCTGCCTCCTGTACACTCCCTACTAGGTATGTGCCTGCAACCAAGGTACATGCCCTTGACCAGAATCGAATCTGGGACCCTTGAGTCTGCAGGCCGATGCTCTATCCACTGAACCAAACCAGTTAGGGTGGAACTGCTTCCTTTTAATGCCCTTTGATATTCTTATCTCCTCCCCTCCTACCCCCCTCTGCTTTCCTAGTAAAAGAGATCCCACCTCAGTACTCTGGGTGCTGCTGAGGAGAAATGAGTTCCCCAGCTGCATCCTACACCATTAGAGGAGCCAGGCATTCAGCTCTCCTTCCCCTGTGGGAGGGACAGCATTGGTAAAATCCTTTATATTTCTGCTGCATCCAAACTCATATATACAGGGATTGGCAAAAGTAGGTTAAATTACCAGCCATCATAACCTAAAAGATAAATTGGAAGTAAGGATCCAAAATAAAAACAATGAGAAGAAGGATAAGAGGACAAATAACACAAATAAAAATATAATAAACTAGAGGCCCAGTGCACAAAAATGTGTGCTCTCAGTGAGGAGGGGGTCCCTCAGCCCAGCCTGTGCCTCTTGTAGTCTGTAAACCTTTGGAGGATGTCCACCTGCTGGCTTAGGCCCACTCCCTGGGGGATCAGGCCTAAGCTGGCAGTCAGACAGCCCTCTGGTAGTCCAGGAGCCATCAGCAGATGTCCACTTGCCAGCAGGGAGCAGGCCTAAGCTGCAGCTGGACATCCTTATCTCTGCTGAGGAGGCAGGAGAGGCTTATGCCACCACCACTGTGCTGGCAGCCATCAGCCTGGCTGTAGCTGAGCAGAGCTCCCCTGTGGGAATGCACTGACCACCATCTGTCTGCATTAAGCATCTGCCCCCTGGTGGTCAGTGTGTGTCATAGTGACCAGTCATTCCCAGTGGTTCTGCTGTTAGGGTCAATTTGCATATTACCCTTTTATTATATAGGATAATATTACAAGAATAAACTCTTTTGCATACTCACAAATGTAAACCTACTTTTGCGCACCCATGTATATATGTACATGGTGGGCAAAAGTAGGCTCAAAGTTGTGAGTACAATAGGCAAATGGGGGGGGGGGATAGAAACATCAATGATGAGAGAAAATCATCAATCAGCTGCCTCCTGCACATCCTCCACTGGGGATCAAGCTTGCAACCGAGGCATGTGTCCTGACCATGAATCAAACTATGACCTTCTGGTAAATGGGTCAATGTTCAACCACTGAGCAACACTGGCCAGACAGAAAGTTTATTCTTGTATCATTATTTATTAATCATTATATTATTTGTTATTATTAACCTAATTTTGCCCACCTCTGTATTATATAATTTCCCTTCCGATTGTATGCTGGATTCTCCATTTCGGAAGCTGGACTTACTTTCTCTCTCCTCTCTGGATATCTGCTCAGGTGAGCACTGTCCAGGTTTCTTCCTAACTTTGGCCAAAGTGGGGAAAGTGGGGAAAGTTTACAACTTGCTAGTTCCACAGCCCAAAACAGGATCTGTCTGCCTATTGCTGGATTCATAGGTTGGCAAGACTCCTCCTAAATTACTATTATACTCGATCCCACACACCCACAAAGGTGCTTTTTTCTTTGTTGAAAAGGAGGAAGGGGGAGGACCGAAAGAAAAGTGTTTTGTGCAGCCATGATGCCAATGTCACTTACACACATAGTGTTTGATGTGCCGGCCATTGTTCTAAGTACTTTTCATGTATCAATGCAAGTGATCCTATAGGGTATGTGATGTTATTATCCCCATTTAAAGATAATAAAACTGAAAAACAGAGAAGATAAATTACTTGCCCAGTGACAACTTGCTAGAAAATGAAAATGTCTAGATTTCTTATAATTTATTTCAAGGAAATAATTCAAAAATTGAATAATTAAATAGTTTTGCACAAGACACTCCAGCATGTTTGGATGGAGAACTGAGTATGGCGGGGCTTGGTAGTGGCAGTAACACTTTAAAAAACAAGGAATCCACTACAATTGAGGAACAGTTAAATAGGTTGGAGATGTCAGTATATTAAATTTCATTGCCATATAAATGATGCACTTCAAAATATAAACAATACTGAAAGTTATTTAGGAAATCACATGGTGACAAGACAAAAGTCAATTTTTAAATGCACTCTAACTATATTAAAGAGATGTATACCATCAAGATATGTATCAGAAGTAAACAAAAATACATTAGTTATTTCACAATAAAGATAATATGATAAATTATTTCTAGAGGTTTCCTTTTAATATTTTAAATTTCTTTTAAAAATACATTCACTTTTTTATATATTCACAAATAAAATTAAAGATTATGGTTTAATTTTTACTTTGCCAAATTATAAAACCCATTATTCCTTGTGTCACTTCTGCATTAAATTCCAAAGCCAAATGTGATAAAGAATGGTAAGGTTCTTGTCAATTTTTAAAGGCGTAATCTACTTGACCTAACATTTAAGCCACAGTACATTTAAGTGCTGGCAATACTTTTCTATAAAAATAAAAAAATACTAGTTTTTATATATTTATAGTAATTTTTCATTTTTCAATTATAGTTGACATACAATATTATATTAGTTTCAGGTGTACAACCCAGTGATTTAGACTATGAAACCTACTAAGTGATCATCCTGATAAATTTACTACCTATCTGACACATACATAATTATAATATTGTTGACTTATATTCCTTATGCTGAACTTTATATCCTTGGGACTATTCTTTAGCTACCAGTTTGTACAACTTAATCCTTTCACCTTTTTCACCTATCTTTTTAATCTCTCTCCCAACTGGCAACCATCAAAATGTTCTCTGTATACATTAGTCTGTTTCAGTTCTGCTTACTCATCCATTTTGTTTTGCAGATATGTTGATAGATAAGTATTTATTGCCATTTTATGATTCATAGTTTTGACCTTTGTATTCTTCTTCTTAAAGAAGAGCCTTTAACATTTGTGTAATACTGATTTGGTGGTGATGCATTCCTGTTGCTCTTTCTTGTCTGGAAGCTTTTTATCGGACCTTCAGTTATAAAGATCTTTGCTGGATAAAGAGGAATCTTGATTGTAGGTCTTTACTTTTCATCACTTTGCATATTTCTTGCTAATCTCTTCTGGCCTAGAAAGTTTCTATTGAGAAATCAGCTAATGGTGTATGGGAGTTTTATAGATGCATATTCATTACATTTATATAATACATAGCACTCTGTGGCAACAACTAAATTACTTTTCCCATAAGTTCTTATTAATCACTATATAACATAATTAATTATTAGATTCTACTTGTGTGGGTGCTAACACATGAGTACACAACAAGACCAAGAAAATAGAATGAGAAGCCTTAAAATAAATCTGCAAACAGAAAAAACAATTTGGCAATACTATTATTGATGCAATAAAACAAAAACTAAAAAAAAAAGGTATACACATTAAATGATGGAAAAACACTAAATGATGAATTAGAAATTATTAAATTTAAATGTTACTAAAATTATATTATGTCATACTTTGCATACATCAAAAGGTCAGGAATGTGAATTTCAAAATGCCTAATTTCTATTGTGGATATTAAGAGCTGGGTTGCAAATAAGAAAAGGGGAAAAGGCTAGATCAAGACCTCTCATATTGGATTGAAATCAGAGCTATAAGTATGAACACATGGTTTTTAATAAATATACAGAGTTGTAGATATAGAAGTAAATATAAATGAGTATGTGTGTGTAAATGTCCATACATGTTTTCTACCTCTGTTCACTGAGAGATCCTAGAAGCAAGAACATCTCAGAAGTAATAAACCCACCCAGCGTTCAGATCTTAATTTCTTAAAATCATTTTATAATTAAAGGAGATGGTGTTCTTTAGAAAAATGACTAACAAAAGGCTAAGTTGGGGAAAATGTAAGGTGAGACACGATTATCTTGTGGTGTCAGAAAGTAAGAAAGTGCTTATAAAATGACATGGAGAGGCATGTGGAAAGGCTTCAGGAGCCGGCTTCAATAAGCTACCAATGGCCAAATCTGGGACAATGTAAGTGAAAAATAAACAATGATCATAATGTATGATAACTGCAAAATAGAATAAATATTGATGAGTCCAACATATACAATTGAAAATTGAATAACTGGGATGAAGAGGCTGCTCTTTCTTGCAGGAAAGTTGCAATAAATAATGTAGAAAGAAGGATGGAAACAAAAATCACAATTAGGCAAACTTAAGCCTTACCTATAAAAGAATTACCAATGGATGCTAAAAGTAATAGTTACAAGTATGATGGAAAACAGGATATTGAATAGTCTCAAAGTATTTCTGCACAAAATACTCCTTGATTATTAAGGAAAAATTGCAACTTGACAGTGGAGTAACCCGGCAGACACCATTTTTAACCAAATGGTTGAAGATAGCATCATCACTAATAAGTCATATCCACATCTTGTACCTCCTCACTGAGATGGGCACAGCACTACTTGTGTGCTATGTCTGCCACATGTGAAACCCAACTTAGTAAACATTTTAAAAGAGAGAGGGGAAAGGAGAGAGGGAAGGAGTGGAGAAGGAAGGGAGGGAGAGGAGGAAGGATGAAAAAAGGATAACTATTGATGGTGTTTGGGATTAAGATGCCCACAGTGGAGGTAGAGAGAGGTGGGAGGGGCTGAATTTTTTTCACTAAAATAGTGAACCAACAGAACTTGATAATCAGCATAAGATGTGAAGTGGTGGGTTCCAGAGATAGGTAGAAAAGGAGGTTTAAAGGAAGATTTGTGGGCTACATAACAGGTGGATAACTTTACTATTTATTAACTTTGAGACAGTGGAGGAAATCAAGTTTCAGTGGGAATTATCCACTGCCTTGGAAAGACTGTTCATTAGCAATGCCGTTTCAAACATTTATATTATTATCTTTCTAATTACATGCACGGGAAGCTAGTTTTTGACTGACAAATTCCACACTGGCAGACCAGCTCATCTTGGAACATTTGCCTTCATGAGGCCAATGAGTGAGCTGTCCTGTCCACCCTGGTTTATGCTTTATAGTAAAAAGAGGCACTTTTTCTGCTTCGTTGGCTTGCTCTTGGTAGCATTAGAATCTGTAGGAAGCATTAATGGCCTCAGTTCTGTCATGTACGATACCTTTAAAATGAGTTGTCTCACATGATATGTCAGAAAAGTCCATGACCCTGAGCCCATCCCCTCAGGAAGTTTCCTTTCTGAAACATGTGAAAGGAATGTGGACCAAGATAAAAATTCTCAAGAGAAATCTTCCTAATTTATTTTTTAAAGTATGCATGATTAAATTGTTTATATTGGGAAATATTTCAGGAATTTATAAAAAATCTTTGCCAATCAGAGTTTTTATTGCTTTTATATTTTTGTAATTAAAAAAATACACCATCGTAGATGAAAGAGAAACAGTTTTATTCTAGTTTGCTATAGTCTGATTCCTTAAGGTTTGGAAACAATGAGCTAAATTATGAAGAGGGCTCCATGTATCTTATTTAGCAAAGTTTACATTTAATTATAGTGTCATTGTGCAGGATAATTAAACCTAAACTCATGATGTCAACTTGAATTAGATTATTTTTTATTTTATCCACATATGAAATATTCATGAGTACCTCTCATGCTGTTCTCCAGACACTAAAGTGTCTGAAGAGAGAATAGATTTGGACCAGCTGGACCTGTGCTAGCCAATAACAGGTCTGTGAACTTTGACTATGGGCACAAATATAAGCCCCATTTTCCTAGTGTATAAAATGGAGTAAAGGATTCACCCATGTAAGATTCATGGAAAATTAATTAAATAGTTATAATACTGAGTACTGTAGCCAGTATATGTGGACTTTTCTATACAGCAAATGAATAGGTTAAATTTAGTTTATAATTAATTAGTATATTTTCATTTTTCTTTATCATTATTTTTAAGGAAGCAGAAACTAAGTAAAATACTCAGTACTGAGATCTCAAAATTATTTGTAATAAAAGATTTTTCTTGGTCACTTTATTAACCAAATGTCATTTAATCTATTTATTTGAAGATCATAAATAATCATTGTTAGAGTTGAAAGAATCATTGTGAAAGTATACCCAGTGTATCCCACCTGTGTGAATAGAATCTAATCACCTAATTTGATTCAAAGCTACATTCCAGCAATCAAATTATGAAGAAAATTATGCAGCAAAGAAGAAATTGTCCTTCATGTGCCACATGCGTATGCTTTAGTTTGTCCAAACTTTGTTCATGTGGTCAAACTTGATTATATGGATTCCATCTATTTACTGCCACTGTGGAAATAATCTGAACGTGAACAAAATAGCAGCCACTGTTTAAGAACACTAACTCTGTAAGAGTGAGTTTATGAAGAAGTCATGTGGATGGTGATAGGGACGTGAAAGAGGTTAGTGCAATAAGCATTGGTTAAGCATGTTCATAGCCCAGACGTTACAGTCAATTTTGTTGCTATACCATCTTTAAGATGTGACCCCTGTCCTCCAGGGGTTAGAACCAAGTAGGCCTTGAAGCTCAATTCTATTCTGGGTTGGAAATTTCCAAAGCTGTGACATTGAGCAAGTTGTTAAAACTCAAAACTGCTGTTTTGCCCTGTGAAAATGGGGATACCATAACCCTAATTTCAAAGTTGTGAGAATTAAATGTAAAATATTGTGAAAATAATTGGCAGGAAGTAAATGTCAGTGACTCTTTCCCTTTGTCAGAGTAGTTTTTGTTTTTTCTTTTACTTTTATTAAATTTATTCTGGTGAATTGCTTAATAACATTATATAAGTTTCTAGTATACATTTATAATACATCATCTGTCTATTGTATTGTGTGTTCATTACCCAAAGTCAAGTATCACAGTGATTTTTGAGGAGACTCAGTTTTAAAATACATGCATGTGAGAGGTTATATGTTACGAGGGGCCCTGTGCATGAATTCATGAACTTTGAAAGGAACGGGGGTGGATCTCAGCCCATCCTCTGCACCCCCGCTCGGCCCCTCCACCTTGGCTCCCAGTCCCCTGTCTTCCACTGCCACAGCACCCACGCGCTGATGGCACCTGCCCTGCTCACACCCACTGACAGTATGGAGCAATTGGAGCCAGCACCACCAATGGTGCTGTCAGTGGGTGTGAGCAGTAGCTGCTGCCCTGATTGCCCATCAGGAGCAGAGGGTGGTGGAAAAGCCCTCAGGGACTATCAGGGCTGGCAGCCACCACTTGCACCTGCTGATGACACCAAATGATTGGGACCAGCACTGGGTGCAACAGTGCCTGTGGGGCTGGTGCTGACAGAGAGTATGAGTGGTGGCTCTGATGCCAGCAGCAGTTGTGAGTGGGGCCAGCACCAGCAGTAGGTGCGAGTCCTGGGCAGGTTGGCAGCATGCAGGAGCAAAGAATTTTCAGTAACCACCAGAGGCTCACCCCAATGACAGTGACCTGCACCCCACCTTGGTCTGGTGCCCCCACTCACCTACTCCACATCCCACTGCGGCTGATGCCTGCCATGTTCTGCACACACCCCCTGGTGGTCAGTGCACATCATACCAACTGGTTGTTCGGTTGTTCCAGTTGTTCTGCTGTTTGGTCTATTTTCATATTAGCCTTTTATTATATAGGATTATATACATGTAAAGAATTTTTATTGTGAATAATTAGAAAAATGGCTCAATTTACTTTTAATTATCAAGAAAGCCAATCTCTCAGGATGAATTCACATTTTGGACTATGAACCTCTATGGTCAACATCTCATAATAAGACATTGGAAAGTAGGATGAATGTTTCCCGCTATGATGAAGAACTGGTGTATCTAATTCGCATTAATGTGTCCACAGTAGAATTTTTAGATATAGAAAGAGAACTGTTCAAACAGTGAAGATAAACTAAAGGAAACTGAAAAGACCTTTAGTTATATGCTTATTCATGCTTTGTCAGCCCTTTAATTTACCTATTTTTTAAATCTTATTTGTAGGAGAAAATACCATAGAGCTGAAAAGGATAAATAATGTAAAAGTTCTTCCCACATACATGGAAATTACATTCAATCATATTTACTTCTCAATAAAAAGATCACCCAACATAATTTAAAAGTTGCATTAATTGTCCCCTTTACTACACTTAGTGAATCTTTTCCACATATGTTTTTTCTTCACATTGAAGAAGCTTTGAGGGGCGGAAGCAGGAGAAGGGGGTCAATGAGGAAAATAAGGGGATGTCTATAATACTTTCAACAACAAAGATTTTTAAAAAGCTTTTTAAATAAAGAAAAAGTTTTGAGTGAATTATCTATGCATAAATCATTGCAGTCCGGATTTAAAAGTATATTTGGCCTCAGGCCATTCTTCATAACTAGTCAGTGCTCAAAAAGTGTGAAAAACACATGGAAATTAAACTTTTGGTTGTGAGCATGCTATAGGTATATAGATATTAAATTATAATGGTGTACATGTAAAACTTATATAAGCTAATGTCACCTCATGTTTAAAAAAATGAAAACAGTATTTAAAAAAAAATTTTAAAAGAGCACGGGAAACATTTCATAAAGGGAAACTATATATTAATTTTTAATATTTTTAGAAAGGTAAATTTTTAAATTTTTATTTATGATCAAATGCTGATTTTCATGATGGAAGTATAAAAATAAGTACTTTAGAAATCAAAGCAAAGTTTCTCTAAGTAATGGTTTCTATTACAATGTAATATAAAAAGTATCTGGATACATTTAATTATGTACATATGGAAACACACTCAGGAAATTCTATTACAATGTAATATAAAAATATCTGGATACATTTAATTATGTACGTATGGAAACACACTAAATGAAATCACTCGTTCAAATATGGGATTATTGGATCTTTTCTTCAAAATTTTCTTTTTAATACTTTTAAAAATAAAAGCCATGCTTAATTTACAAAAACACTTCATGCATTATACATTCCAATTTTTACCTCCAAGTGTTAGTTCTTTCCTGCATGATCTGTGGGGGGCTAGCAGCTCTTGATAAACTTTCCACTACCTGGTTTTCTACCTTGTACCAGAAGTTTTTTTCATTTGGGGTTGTAAATTACTCAGGGAAAATAGTTCAGGAATTATTAATCAATATATGTTAATGAAGAGCTTAAAATATTTTAAAGATGCACAATAAGAACTAAAATGAAAATTAAAAGTAGCTTGAGGCCATTGGAGTAACGAAAGGACAATTTAAAAGTTATTAGTAACTGACCCAGGGGGCGGTAGTGAGTACAGTTGCAGAGAAAGGATTGTACACGCTGCAAGGCTTTGGATCTTGTGTGCTACTCCAGTGAGCACAGCTGTGCAAAGCTGATTTTTTTTGTTACCATGATAATGCAGAAACCACTAAATTTAGAAAGGCAGGTTTTCTTGGAGCTTCCTGTATGTGAGAATTATACAAATTATGCCTTAACTTTCAAATTTAAATTTACAGAAACATTGTTATTTTGAGGCTACATTTGATATATAAACTAAAATTAATTAGGCTTTTTTTTTTTTTTTTTAGGAATTCATCCTCTCAAGCTAACTTTAGGAATTTTTTAATTAAAAATTATGAAATTAATTGGAAAATACTTTGAAGTTGTAAAAAGAAAAAAGTCAAATTAACATATTGAGACTCACCATTATTAGTGCAAATTTTATATTAAAGAAAGTGTGCTAGAGAATGCATCATAAAATTAGACTATTTAGTTTCTTAATATTTTAATGATCTGATACCACTTTTACATAACCTGGTTGACTATTTCCCTTACAATAAATAGGTGGACAAATCCTCATGATATAATAATGATATCATCTTCCTCAACAAACTGATTATCCATCTTCAGGTTGCTTTCCTGCAACCCATAAACTGGTATGTTTTATCCTTACTAAATATTATCAGGCATAAGTCTAGTATAATCTACTATAAAATAACATCAATTATCTTACAATTATCTTGTAAATGGTTCATATCAAGTATGTTGAGAGACGTATTTCAAAAAATATATTTTTTCAGCCCTGGCCTGGTGGCTTCGTCAGTTGGAACATTGTCCTGCACACCAAAAGGTTTGTGTCCCATTCCTGGTGGGCACTACTTAGGTTGCTGGTTTGATGTCTGGTATGGGGATATGGCAGGAAACCCACTGATATCTCTCTCTCTCTCTCTCTCTCTCTCTCTCTCTCTCTCTCTCTCTCCCTCCCTCTCTCTGTAAAATCAACTAAAAATTATTGTTTTCAGATACATCAGGAACCTACATTGCTTAAAGTAGGCATGACATTACAAATAATTATTGATCTATGATGATAACGTCTGCTTTAGAAATGTAATAGAATTATACTGTACAGAATAATTCTGTCTTAAGCAAGCTTTAAGCTAAGTTAGACTAGACCCAGAAACTTTTGTCTATGTGTGCTATGGCTGTTTTAGAAGGTGTCTTTGAGAGCCTCCTATTATAAAAAATCTAGATTAGGTTCCTTAATGTCCAAAAAAGGTTGACAGCTAAATCATCTGCTTCCATTCTCCACTATAATGGATTTCAACATCAACCAATAACTCAGAATCTGTTATCAAGGTCAGACTTGATGACATTCACAATTGATTATTGTATAATTCCTATTTCTTAAAGATCCAGTGAACATATATTATACTTTATGGAGAATTTCTAAAGAGTGTCCTGTAAAATAAATAAGCCTGATATTTGGATTGAAGCCAAAAATCAATTACATATTTACCATATACCAGAGGCCTGATGCACAAAACTTGGACAAGAGTAGGCCTTCCTTCCCCCAGCTGCCAGCACCAGCTTCCCTCTGGCATCCTTCCAGCCGCCAGCAGGCACCTGTGACCCAGGTTTCCCTTGCAGCCCCAGCTTTGTGCAGAAGGTCATCCGGAAGGATGTCTGGTCTAATTAGTATATTATGCCTTTATTATTATAAATTATCTTGGCACCTTCCAGAGCTGCCAATCATGACAATGGTTATAATCAAAAGATGCTGTAGCTTACCATACTATTACATCCATTAATTAAATTTACAGTAGACAGGTTATTGGGGACATTTTTCTAGTATATCACTGCCTTCTCTATATGAAGTTCCATGTTTGCAGCATCTTTTAGAATTTAACACTAGAGAAAGCTTTCCACAACCCATAAACTGGAATGTTTTATCCATTTAACTATATTTAACTATTTCCATGTTTGTTTTAGTGGCTAAGAAGTCTATAAATAGACATTTCATTCTCATTAACAGTCAGCTGATTACTATAAGAAATTCAATCAGAAAGAGATTATTCACATCAAGTTAAAAGAATCAAGGAAAGCTACACAGAAGATACTGAATTTGAGCCAGTGCTTAGAATGTGGCATATATTTTGGATATTAAACAGTCATGAAGCATTCACTATAATTAGCCTGGTTATGACAGGCTAAGCTGTAGTAACAAAAGACCCAGACATTTAAGAATCAATAAAAGAGAAGTTATAACTCTGCAGTGGTTTTCAGGTCAATGGGGGCGGTTTTTCCTCCACTTGGTCTTGAGGACCCAGGATCCTTTCCTCGTGGTTCTGGCACCCTATTGAGCAACCCTGTCACTGCCTTCAGCCGGCAGGAGAAAAGTAAAAGCACACGTGAGAGGTAAAATGTGTTGAGCCTGAAAGTGGCTCATGTCATTTGTACTCAGTTTCCACTGGGAAGGACTTATCCATTCAGCCACCAGTAACTGCAAGTGAGACCCTGAAGTGCAGCGGAACTGAGGGTCAGGTAGAAGAGGAGAACAGATGTTAGTGCACTCTGCCAAAAATATTAAAAAACATGAATTAAATTTAAAGTACAAATAGTCCTGGTTGTAGTAAAAAGCATTTTATAGACAATGACTATAATTTATTTGTAAATTTCTTATCTATTATTACCATCTCTTTTTCCACATATGAAAGGATTGTAGTTATACACCAAAGGTTTTAGAATCTATTAAAAGATCCTAGATTGACAGGCACTATTCTATATCTTGGGACATATTTCAGCTGTGATTAAATGCGTATTTCAATGAGAGCATGAAAGATAAACAAAAAAATCTCATTTACATAATAAAGTAATTTTATTTTACAGGTTTTGGTAATGTATACATTTCAAATGACTTTCAGAGGTTTGATTTATAAGTGGAGCCTCAAGTTCTTTAATTAGAATAATTTAAACAGACTTAAGTAGTTAAAATAGAATTTATTATTGTAGTCATCGAAGATCCAAAATCTCTATGCTGTAATAGAATGTGATATATGGCGACTCTGGTTATAACTGGATCGGTGGACAATCTCCCAGAGACCACTGTACAGTACGTCTTTACTATACAGATGTGCTTATTCTGGCTGTATAGTATTACCAGTATATCAAGGTGCCCCTGGATAGTCCCCTAGAGGAAAATGTTTGTGACATCAATACTGCTTTCTCTAAACATATTATATCATGAGGTTTCATAACTCAGCAGAAATATCTATGTAGTAAAAGGCAAAATTTATGTAAAAATGAGGAATGATTGAAAAGTCCACACTCAGATGGACTGAGTACTCAGATGGATTCAGTACTGAACGAGAGGAGATACAACATTAAAATTTAAATTACCCTGACTTTCAGAAGAGCAAATTATTTTCACTTTTTGCCACTTGAGAGGCAGTTGCTCTACTCTCCGCAATAAGAAACTGAATCTTTGCTTTTCATATTCTCTGTAACACTTATTATTCAGTTTTACATAGATGTTTATGAAAGCAAAATCGCCATGATAATTTATTCATTAAACTGTGGAGTATCCAAGACAAGGGAATACTTTGCCTATTATTTTGAAAATAAGGTTGACTTTATCTTTAACCCCATTGAATGAGCCTCTACAAAAGGGAGATTGGAGATTAGAATTCCTGAAATGCCAGCACAGATGTGTCCAGTCCCCTAAGCCACCTTTTAAATTTTATTTTTTCATGCTAGACCATGGCATGTAATGTTTCTATGTGACTATAGAGCATATTTACCTAACATATGTAAAAAGAAAAATCTAAAAGTGGGAATTCTGTTCTTAACTGAGCTACTCCAGCAGTTACCTTCGTAAACTCTTAATTATAAACCTTTAGAAAATGTGAAATAAAGCTAAACTTCACTCTCTCCTAAAGCAAGATTCTTCCTAAGAGAAACTTTCTTTAATTAATCCAATGACATGTTCCAAATTCCTGAAAAAGACATCATTGCAAATTAGTCTCTTTTCTTGGAAAGGAGGAGTAGTCATCCCGGGGGAGGGGGATGCAAATGCCCATGATAATTTGTTTTCTCTACTTGCAAGCCGTCTCACTAAGACTAACAACAAAGAGGAGATATGAAATAGAACAACCCTGACCTAGGTATTCAAGTGCAAGCATTATTCTGCTGAGAAAGAAAATGAATCACAGGCTAACTTTGTACTAAAATCAAAACCAAAGTTACACACTATGGTTTACTCTATAGATGAACAAAATAAATGTAGTCTTAAAACATCAAAGGGTGATAGTACCTGTGAAATCAGTGTACGAAAGGGTTAAATAAATTGAGCTTGGACATGATTTCACTAGGGCAGTTTTTTAAAGGGGTGTGATTGGATCCAGGGTAAATTCTCAGCTGACAGTGCCTTGTAGGAGACTTCAGGCAGACATGCCAACCATATGGTGCTATAAGCACAATCTCTCTCCCACTTCAGTTGTTGGGATGCTTTGCATATAAAAACAGATGTCAACAAATTTGGTGGGCCGGATGGATATGCAGATGAGTGCTTGAGTCAGGTGAAGAAGATTTCAAAGGTTTTGAAGCCAACGTAAGTAATAGAAAACTATTTCTGAGCAATGATAACACACAGAAAAGAATGAAGAAGCTGTTCAATCTACTGCAGATGGAATTGTTAGCTAACAGTGCCCTCATACATGCAAACATATATTCTCAGACATACGATCCTATGCAAATATTAACTATTAGTATCAGTATCTTTCAAAGAAAGTGTGGAAGATGTCACAGGTTGTGATATGGCAGAATGCCATGACTCATAAAGATTCATAGTTAAAACCTTCAGAGAAAAAAATATGTGCCATACTGAGGGATAATCAAGTTTAAAATGTGTAGGTAACTCTCTTTCTTAAAAACTCTTTTGTATACTGTCTACTAAAACAAGAAAGCAATTTATTAAAAGAAACTTTTTAATTTTTATTGTTGAAAGCATTATAGATGTCTCCTTTTCCTCCTCGCCCATGCCCCTCCCCAGGCCTTCACCACACTATTGTCCGTTTCCAGGGGTTGTGCATATATATATCTATGAATATACATTCTTTGGTTAATCTCTTCCCTTTCACGTCACTCTCAGATTTGCCAGTCTGTTCCATGCTTCCATGTCTCTGGATCTATTTTGTTCATCAGTTTACTTTGCTCATTAGACCCCACATATAAGTGATAGTTGTCTTTGATAGCATAGAAATTAAGAGCAGCCACATAAAAGAGAATTGTTTTCTTACCATATCTTATGCATATTCAAGGTCTCAGTGAGGTCTCTCTTTATTTGGTTTTGGTAGTGTTATGCCGATTTTCCGTGATCCCCAAAGACCTCCAGTGAGCCCCAAATCTGATGCAAAAGCAAAGAGCCTTTATTCAAGCTAGCTCGAGCTCAATCCCACACACACTCACCAACACAGCTGTAGGGCAGGGAGAGAAAGCAAGTTCCAAAAGAACAAAAGGCTTTATAGGGGGTCTAGGGACAGTTGGTGAGGTAATGCTCATGGCCCCTGCTGATTGGTCAAGGGAAGGGCCAGGGTTTGGTTGCACAGGGGGCAGGATGCAGTTAGTTCCTCTGCATCCCTATTGGCTGGTTTGAGTCAGTCACCGCCCTTTCAGTAGCAGTGGTTATTTTTTGACCTAGTTAACAAATACCTCTTACACTTGGTGCTGATGGCAGGAGAGGGAGTGTATACATGCCTTTCCATTCCACTGCTCTGCTGGCAGCTCCTTTTTGAGCTACTGGGCTATTGAAATGGAAAAGATTTGTGCTTGCTGAAGTTCCTGGAGCAGAATTCTTGTCAATTTTAATCAGCTTCCTCCTTAGAAATTTGGAACCAGCAAGGGGACACAAGGTGAGGAGTTACACATGAGTGAGTTTACATCAGCGGTCTCTGAGCTCCATATTTGAGCTCCATATTAACACTTTTGCAGGCCTTATTCTTCAAAATTTGATCTGTCAATCAGTCTTGATATGAAAAATTTATTTTTTGAGACATTATTTAAAAAGAAGTTGACTGATGACAGTTTAACTGTATGGCATTGGTTTCTAAAACTGACAAACTAAACCTCTTTAGTCATTGATACCTGGTCTTTGTACTCTATTTTTAAGCTATAAATTTAGAAAGTGCTACAGAGTTCTAGTTTTCACCCAAACTGAAACAGGGGGTCTCCTAGGGTGAGGACGATGGAGCCCCTAAGCACTGGTTGTGCTTGCATGCACGACTCCGGAGACCTTTGAGGAAGTACAGCAGTATATATAGTGGAGGTGACCAATCATAAAACATCTTCTTAGGGAGCCAATGAGCATAAAGGTCGGGGTACTGTGTACATGGCTCTAGGAGGGGATCAGGCGGGCGTTGCCATCTTCCTGGTTTGCCAGAAAGATCTGAACTGCTGGAGTGTGCTCACAGCATTGCATCAGCCACTGCACCAAGATAAACCTCCTGTGCTCTACCTACACAAACGATTGGAATGACTAAGAATTCTCCATCCTCCCTGTCATTCATTGTGTTTGCTGGAGAGAATTGTGATTGGCATTAGGAATGGTTTAAGTAACTATAAAGTTTTCCCCTGAGCTACTTTATTTTGGGAAAGTTAATATTCCTGATCTGTGGTGGGCATACCTCTCACTAAACCAGCAGTCCTTCTTTGTGCATATGTATGCTTTAAAGTTTTCTGTAAATATTAGAAACAGGAGATTGAAAAATTCTGAGCAGACAGAAATGCATGCATAATTTTGAACCACTTTGGAGCAGGAACTGAATAGACCTCAGGACATGGCATAGTGGGCAGCAGGCGCATATTAGTATTATGCACTGGAGACAGAGTTTTTTAAACATGTATGATCAGGTTATACTGAAAACTAATAAAGAGACCCTCATCACTCATGGACGTTGCTTCTTTAGGTCCCTGAGTAAAGATATTTTAATATGTACCATAAAGTCATTTCACTTCTTCTTTCCAAGTGGCTCTGATGGGTGTGGGCTAAGTGGGAGGGAGAGAGATAATGGGGGAAAAGAGCCTGAGTTGACATGAATAATATTCCAAACAATGACAACTAAAACTGCAAGTGTGGAGGGCTTCCTGTTCTAGACCATATTTTTCATAGTAACTAACATGCTTTAAAATGGCATTTGCTCAGATTACCATAAAAATATGCCAGTTAGTCTTTTATTAAGCTTATTTCATCCTGAGGCTCTCCGTAGCAGTACTCACTATTGCACTTTATTCTTTAACTAGAGGCCTGACACATGAAATTCGTAAAAGGAACTCAGCCCTTGCAGGCCCAACTTCGTCCAGAAGGTCATCTGGAAGGTCATTCAGCTACCCAGTCTAATTAGCATATTATACTTTTATTATCATAGATGTGTTGTGAAATATATTCACCTCCATCTGTGAAAAGAACCTCTTTTGATTTTGTACACCAAAGGTGCAAAATAATGTCAGTGTTCCAAATTCGACCTCCAGAGTAGTATTTTCTTTAGCCAGCAGCATTAAAAATGTTTTTTCTCACCTGGGATATTTTTTCCATTGATATTTAGAGAGGGTAGAAAGAAGGGCAGAGGGAGGAGAGAGAGAGAGAGAGAGAGAGAGAGAGAGAGAGAGAGAGAGAGAGAGAGAGAGAGAGAGAGAGAGAGAGAGACGGAGAGAGGGAGAGGGAGAGGGAGAGGGAGAGGGAGAGGGAGAGGGAGAGGGGAAGAAGAGGGAGAGAGAGAGGGGGAGGGAGAGGAAAAGAAAGAGAGAGAAATATCGATATGAACAAGATACATTGACTGGTTGCCTCCTGGATGCACTCTGACCACTGGGGTCAGGGATGGAACCTGCAACAGAGGTACATGCCCTTGGCTAGGAATTGAACCCACTACTCTTCAGCCTTTGGGCCCATGCTCTAACCACTGAGAAAACCTGGCCAGAGTTAAAATTTTAATTATCAGTTAATATTATTGTGAGGTTGCTCATAAAATTTCAAGTTTCTGGATTTTCCTCAGAATATTTAAAGCTGCAATTTTGCTGATTTTATATGTCAGCATAGCTATCATAGGTCAGAACAAAGTAGCATCAAATGTCCTCACTCAACCAAACACTTTCTAGGATCCTGGAGTCACTCTTCATCTTTCTTGAACTGTGTGTTGTTGTGTTTTTCATAAAGGAAACTTAAAAAAAGTTAAATGTTTCTTATTACCTATGATTCTATCCAACATGAATAACTCTTCATATGTAGAATTTAATGAACAAACTGTACTAACAAGCAAAATAGAGACAGACTCTAGATAGAGAGCAGGCAGACAACTCTGGTGGTGGGGATGGGTGGAAGGGATGAGCAACTAAAAAGAGAGAGAGAAATCATGGAGGTGATTGCAGGGAGTAGGAGGGTGGAGGGAGGTGGAAGAGGGTGTAAGGAGATAAATGGTAACGGGGAAAATAAAATGGAAAAATATGAATTCACAGGTGAAAAAAAATGTTAGACCTAAAAAATTATGAGCTTTAAAAAATACACTAAAAGGCATATATCTTGGTGAAAATGAAGAACGTATAAACAAAATGCATCCATGTCTAGAGCACACTTATGCTTTCACCAAGAACCAAGCAGAGTAAGAATTCATGGGTCTTGACTTACAATCAAGTTGCTTGACCCATTTTACTCGATAGGTCCCGTAGGCATTTATGTTTTAAACTAATGCAATGGCATAAACCTTGGTTCCTGTACTAGCAAGTGGCTAGTCATATATCTGAGAAATGTGCAAAAAGCCTGGGTGTGCAAAAAGTTGTGTCCACATCTCCAATCTGTCTTGTCCCAGAGATACTACAGCATTGTATAACATCACATATTTGGGCTGCAGAACAGTTGAAACAATTGGAATATTGTCCCCATACCTATAGGGATATCAGGAATAAAGTATATGTGGGGATTTTCTGGATAGGAGCTATTAAGTGCCCAATAGGCTCCAGTCTTTATTCAAAGTTTTAAATATAAAGAGATACTAGTTCCCAAAAGTCAAGTAGAAATGGGCTTATCTGGCTAGTTCCACTGACCGTGTTGTATGATCCTTCTTGAGACCAGAGCCCTGTTCCTGGATTTGGGGCCTGTTCCCTACTTTCCATCTAGCTAAAAGCATTATGATCTTGGCCCTATGTTTAGGGACTTCCTACATCTAGGAATCTCTTTTGCTAATTAAAGACCCTTTGAGATTCATTGCAAAAAGGACCATTTTAAGAAATGATCACTATTGAAGGTAGAAGAGTTTTAAAGAAAGAGACAATTCCAATTCTTCTGACAGTGTTCTAGATTTATTTCTGAGCAACCCAAAGTGCCCTTTCCCCCTCAGGTTCCATTCTGCCTGGATTTTCATTTCCTTTTCACCTCTCGCCTCCACTCTCACAAACTGGCTGGGGAAATAACCAGATTCGAGGACTGTTGTAGTTTATTTTCTATTCTCAGCATAATATCCAGGCACATGAGTTTGTTGTTTACAAAAAAGCTATGAACATGGACTCCAGAAACATTAAGGGTTATTCTATAACTAGATGTCTTTCGTTGATTCTACAAATATTTATTAATGGTGCAAAGCACTGTTCAGCGTGCTGTACTAGTACATAGATTTCCATAGAAGGTCCCACCCTGGTGGGGTTTACAACCAACAGAAAGGCAAAACTTAATTGAACAAGTAGTTGCACAAATTAGTTGTGCAATTATTAATCTTGGCCTTTACAGTTTTCTCCCTTCTTCCTGGAACATTCTTCCTTTATCTATTCCTACACTAGGCTCAATCTCATCCTCCCAGTCATCAAAAGTGGACACCAAGAGCTTACATGGCCCAAGGTACTTTGCAGATTAATGGTGGGGACAGTTTTGGCCTTAAGATCAAAGAAGCATTGAACAGACTGTCAGATTACAGTGGGAATGCTGGAGAGTGTTGGAGGGGATAAAGTAAGACATCAACTGAAGGACTTGTATGCATGCTTATAAGCATAACCAAAGGACACAAGACACTGGGGATGAGGTGAGGGCATGTGCCAGGGGATAGGAGAGGCCAGAGGAAGGTCAATGGGGGGGAAAAGGAGACATATGTACTACTATCTGTAATATTTTAAACAATAAAATAAAATTTTAAAAAATCAAAGATTGTTTACTCTTTGCAGAAGAGCCAGTTGTTTATCTTCCTACAGAGCTTATTTTTTCTTAATTATATAGGTAATAAATGTCAATTTTAGTAAAATTGATATATATTGGAAATTATAAAAGACTACATTAAAATTTCATATACTTGCCTCTCAAAAACAATTTTTCTTAATATCTTGGCATTCTTCTCTCTTTCCTAATTTGAAATAATATTGTAACATTATTCAACCATGAAATCTTTTAATATTAGGAAATGAAGTAGTTCTCAATTTCCCTCTACTACTGCATTATTGAGATGACACAGCTTTGTGTGCTAATCTTCTAGGATTTCTTCCCAGAAAGTACTTGGCAAGAAAGCTTTGAATACTCTTTATGGGTGTTCAGATATTGTGTTCATTTTAAGTTATACAAATTTATCAGCAGTAAAGACAAATTCCTGTCTCACCATGCATTATCCATAATTTACTATTCTTTTAAAGTTTTCTAGTTACAAGAGTTTAAATTATATTATTTAATTCATAATTCCTTTCAATTATATTTTAATTTAGTCATAGACCCCTGTGATCGCAGGCTCCTCTCCTGCCCCTCTGATTGCTGGCTCTGTGGAGCCCAGGCCCCTGTGATCTCTGGCCTTGCCCTGCCCAGACCTGAGGCCTCTGGCCCAGGCCTTATGACTGGGTAGGGCACCTTCATACCCCTTCAATCACCGGCTCTGTCCCTGCCCCCTCCGATCACCAGCTCCACCCTTGCCCCTGCCTGAGGCCTGGCGAAGGCCTCTGGCCTGGGCAGGGGATCCCCAGCCCCCTCGGATCACCTGTTCCGTCCCTTCGGCCCCCATCTCCCTCACCACCTGCTTAGCTAACAGGCCTGACCACTTCAGTGGCAGGGCTGGGCCAGACTGGGTGCTGCCATCTTGTGGCTATGGGGGAGGCCATCTTGTGGCAATGGGGATGGCCATCTGTCACGGAGTGATGTCTAACTTGCATATTACTCTTTTATTAGATAGGATCATAATTGTTCACTGAATTACACACATAAAAAAATAAAAATTTAGTTAAATATTTAAGAATTTAAATTTTCAACTGAGTTTAAATGTGCAAGACATTTTATAATGAAATTATATTGTCACTAAACTAATACTATAATCACACTCTTAGAATCTGTCACTTTTATAAATTATCTTATTGAAATAAATATTTCTTCTTTTAGATTATTTTTGCTTAATTAAATATAAAAACTTTTTTATCTATAGCAGCTGAGTTGCAGGAGGAAGTCAGCTGGACCCTGGAACCTATCAGTGAATCAGGTGGACGAGGTAGACAGAGCACAGAGAACGAGGGAGGGAACACGCTCCTGATCACACACACGTCTCCGCAGTGAGCAATCCTGAGGAAGGAAATGCTGGGAAAGTGCTTGACATTTAAATGTCAACTTAATCAAATTATGCATTCCTTAATATGTGGCTGAGTGTAATGGGCTCTGTAAATTGTTTAAACCATGCCTTTTTCTAAAATGGTCCAGAGATTGAGCATTCAGGTGCCTTAAACTGTCTTTTGAACTAATATCCAGTAAGTAAAGAATGACTTACTGAATTATATCATTACACTTTTAAAATATAAATATAAATTTTACATTTTTTCAAGAATAAAAGACATCAACATATCTAATGAAAAATGATTTATCAGCATTTTCAGTAAGTTAATAAGACGATATTCCCAAGAATAAATTTAGAGAGTTAAATTAAGGTATATAAATTCTAAGAAAAATTATTCAGACTATGAGGAAGGGTACAGTATGGTTATTCCCTACTGACCTTATTTCCCTTAATTTTGGTAAGAATTAACCTTAACCCCAACTCCTTCCTCCTCCTTAATCTTGGCCATTCACTGGACAGAGAATTAATTATCTCACATGGACTTCAAAATATATCATTTTTTGCGGAACTATGAGAAACAGATAGAAAATGATCAGAAAAAGGTACCCAGGAAAATATGTGGCTCATTTTGGCCCTGAAAGTCAATAAAATTTGAGCTTTGGATATGAAT
Organism: Murina feae; assembly: GCA_004026665.1. Lineage (NCBI taxonomy): Eukaryota > Metazoa > Chordata > Mammalia > Chiroptera > Vespertilionidae > Murina > Murina feae. The sequence goes on from PVJC01019408.1 coordinate 23,824, forward strand.
TATATGATTCAGAGGTAGATTTTTCTTTCTAGCTTGACAGTCAAATGTAATTTCTAGGTGTGAGGGGAGCGGGGGTGGGGGAAAACTATGTTTGAACACTTCATTGTCACAAAAATAATAAAGAGGATGTCTATAGGGGCAAGTAAGAGCACCAGACTTAGAAGTCAATATATGGATTTGATTATCATCTCTAGTACTTAATTCTGAGATCTTGGGAAAATCTTTTCTCTCTGAAGGTTAATTTCCCATTTGTAAAATGTGAATATCAGTACTTTATAGGATTTGTATGATAATTAAGTGCAATAATACATAGGGAGTAATTTGAACAGTGCCTGAACAATTTAAGCACTCAATATATATTCGTTATTTCTAACAGTGTTCTTTGTAGCAAACTACAGAAACTAATTCCAATTTACTCAAGCCAAAAAAAAAATAATAATCCAGTAAAAAGTCACTAGGTACTTTCCAGAATTGCCAGGAGAACTAGTTAATTAGATCTAAGGCAAGAAAACACGAACATTGCCCAAACTGACCACAAAATGGTCCAGTGAGGACACACATGTCCTTGCCTCATTTGAGCCCTTCACACCACTCACATGCAACCTCTCGCACCAGGAACTCAGGAACTCGAGGGCTAAAATCTGACTGCCACCACAGATGGCCTCCTGCCATGTTGCTTCTACACATTGTTAACACCTGCTTGTACCGGCAGAATCCAGGTCATGAACTGTATGGGTTAGAATCTAATCATGAGTCAGAAACCACAAAATTTATTGCGAGTGCAGCTATCATAGGAAACTGCCGCCTGTGAGTGGCCAAGAAGCTCACCAGAGGTCACAGCCAAGCTGGTTTCTAGGGGAAGCCAGGATAGATCTGTTAAGTGGAGGGTTTGAGCCAAGAGAATCCTATCTCCAGAAGCATTCAAAGCTGCTGTTGTGTGGTGGGAGGGTCCTGGTCACCGGAGAGGCTTAGAAGCCTCTGATGGGGAGAGGGTGGCCTGGCAGTGCCTCTGGAGATCCTCAGAGGAAGCTGCTGGACTCCTGCATCAAAAATAATAATGAGACCAAGCCCCAGAGGAAATGTCTGCTTGCTAGTATCACTTGGTAGGTTAACTCTAGCACCCTTTGTTGACAAAGCTTAGCATTCCATCAAACAGCTAGCAAAGGAGAGTGGGAGAATGTTCTTTCACAGGATAGGAACCAGAGCTGGTATCAGCAACAACACCATATATAGCTACCTCATTGTTGTAGAGTAACCAAAGTCTCAGAAAGTAATTGTAATCAGTGATATCTTCAGTATCACACTATTGGGTGAGACACTTCCGATAAGGTACTGTGATTATATAAGTACTAGAGGCCCTTGGCCTGGCCTGCAGGATAGGGCAGAAACTGGCTCTCCAACACCCCCGAGGGTTCCCGGATTGCCAGAGGCCACAGGCCAAGCTGAGGGATTCCACCAATGCACAGTTGGGGCTGGGGAGGAACCGCTGGAGGGCTCCACAGCATGTCCGGCCCCTCTAGCTCAATCCTGATTGCCAAACTCCAGCAGCAAGCTAACCTACTGGTTGGAGCATCTGCCTCCTAGTGGTCAGTGCATGTCATAGCAAGTGGTTGAGCAGCCTTAGCATATCATTAGCATATTAGGCTTTCATTGGTTAAATGAACAACTGGACACTTAGCCTATTAGACTTTTATTATATAGGATACAGAATCATAAATATACAGAAACACAGTATCTATAAATATACAGAATATATAAATACATAGAAACACAAAAAACAAGTGAGAAGTCTGTATATGTGATACATTATGAAACTTAGTTTATTTGCAAAAAAGACATTAATTGACTCCCACATAATGTGAAATTGATGTATTTGTTGTATCTTTAAGGGTTTCTTGCTCTCATATCTTGATTTCCAATAACTTCTTTTCCTATACTGCTTGATGCCCTTACCTCTACGCCAGCAGGATTTGATATTAATGGCTTCCCCTTTATGTTTTCTTTTTCTGTTGAATGAAATGATATCACATTGACTAGATTTCATCTTATTCTCACACCTTCTCTCCAAGGCTACTCTGCTAGTCTCACTCTATGTTTTCCCTAAATGTTTGTTTCTGCGCTTCTAAGCTTAATTTTTACAAATCTAAAATTTTTGCACCAAGCTTTAGATGTATATACCAGACTGTTTAATTTGGCATTTTTTTTCTCCAAGCATCTCTAACTCAATATATACAAACTGGGCCCTCTAAACCTCACATGCTTATTTCACCTTAGCTATGGTGAACACACCAGTGAGCATTTAACCAGCGGCTTTAGTAAATGACTGAAATGTGAGTTTTGCCTAATGCTAATGTGTAATTAATCACCAAAACCTATTAATTTACTTGTCAAATATGCCTTGAGTCCATGTATTTTTCATCTTCACAGGCCCTGAATTCTAAACTATCAATAGTTTTTGCTGGGCTGCTAAAATGCTGGATGTCAAGTTTCCAGGATCCATTACTACTCTTGTTGAATTAATTTTCCACACAGCAGCTAGCATTATAAAAACACAAATCAGATTACTTTGCTCCTGTCTCAGAATAAGAGAATGGCTTCCCATTGTTCTTAAGATAAAAGCCAAAAATTTACACTGTTCTTTTTTAAAATTTCCAATTACAGTTGACATACAATGTTATGTTAGTTTTAGGTGTACAACTCAGTGATTAGACATTATATAACTTAGTGATCATCTGGATAAAGCTTGTACCTATCTGATATTGGTTAAAGTTATTAGAATATCATTGACTATATTCCTTATGCTGTACTTTGCATCTTCATGACTATTCTGTAACAGCCAATTTGTACTTCTTAATCTCTTCACCTTTTTCACCCATTCCCAACCCTTGTCCCATTTGGCAACCATCAAAATGTTCTCTGTGTCTTTGATTTTGTGTCTGTTCTCCTTGTTCATTCATTTTGTGTTCTTACTTCAATTTTTGATAGGTATGCATTTATAGACATTTTATTGTTAATATTTTTGTCCTTTTTTTTCTTCAAGAATATCCTTTAACATTTCACTGGTTTGGTGATGATGAACTACTTTAGCTTTTCCTTGTCTGAGAAGTTCTTTATATATCTTTTTATTATAAATGATAGATTTGCTTGATAGGTCCTTTGTTTTCATCACTATAAATATTTCTTGCCAATTCCTTCTGGCCTACATAGTTGCCATTGAAAAATTATTTGATGGTCTTATGAGAGTTCCCTCATGGGTAACTAATTGCCTTTCTCTTGCTGCTTTTTTAAAAAATATATTTTATTGACTTTTTACAGAGAGGAAGGGAGAGGGATAGAGAGTTAGAAATATAGAGGAGAGAGAAACATTGATCAGCTGCCTCCTGCACACACCCTAGTGGAGATGTGCCCGCAACCACAGTACATACCCTTGACTGGAATCAAACCTGGGACCCTTCAGTCCACAGGCTGATGCTCTATCCACTGAGCCAAACCAGTTAGGGCGATATATAGCTATTTTAAACACAAAATGTTATTTAAAATAATTAGATTTTAGATGAAATCCCTATAAACTTTACCTCATGGCATCTGTGAGCATTAAGATAGATAGATAGGTAGAGAGAGAAAATGAGAGAGAGAGAGAGAATTGAGAGAGAGAGAGAGAGAGAGAGAGAGAGAGAGAGAGAGATCAAGTGTAAAAACAAAAAGTAGTGTCTACTTTTAGGCATAAAAGTATATGCCTAAAGACTCTATATAGTGGAGCATGGCTTATAGGTCTGTCTGCCTATAACTGAATAAAAGAAATAAGTAGCTCATTTGTCTTCATCAGCAAAAGAAAAAGAACATTTATATAGCAAAAAGCAACACTGATTAAATGAGTAATTAAAATGTGCTTAGACCACCCTGGCTGATGGCACTCATTTGGTTAGAGTGTCCTATCTATCATAAAACAAAAGTTGCGGGTTCAGTTCCCTGTCAGAGCACATATGGAAGGCAACCTATTGATGTTTCACTCTCTCATTGATGTTTTCTCTCTTTCTTTTTCATCTCCCTTTCTCTGTCTAAAATCAGTAAGGATATCCTCAGGTAATGATTTTTAAAAATGTGTTTAGATTCATAATGAAAATCTACAGAAGTATTTGTCATGCTCTCTGAGCTCAACAATTTCATGAAATATAGTTTACATAATACCAGAGCACAGAACAGTGTACACCTTCCTTGCTCACAGATCTCTCTGTTCTACCAGTAGCAAATAATACACTCTGTAAGTTTTACACCCTATAATATCTATGATGTTATAAGTTGGATCTTGCTATTGTTCCCCTCGTTTGAATGGACTTTATAATCTCTAATTTTTGGCTAAGATACGGATATCTGCTTTACTTTGTCCATGTATAAAGAAAGGCCTTAGGCAAGTAACTTTATACCTTAGGGATTCACTGTCCTCCTCTGCACAGGACATGGCCCATCTGCATGATCTCTAAGGTCCCTTTGAGCCACACAACTTTGTAATCCAGAAAAGATGGTGTCTTCTTGGCACTAGAAAGATACACACTTAAATATTTACATATACTTTTCAGTACTGACAATGAACAGCTCAAATTGAAGATCAGCGGGTTAAAACGAAGACTGGAAATTTAATTTGGCAATATAGCATCAAACTCAAATGAAGAGACAGCAGCAATAGTTTCAGAAAACTCCCAATTCTAAGCAATATGATTCCCACAAATAAAATTTGTCCTCACCCACTCTAAAATAAACCATGTTTTAATTGGTGCAGAATATTTAAAAATGAGCAGAATATTCACAAATACTTATACTTAAAAATTCTCTCAAAAATTCAGGATTCCCAACCACATTGGGCTATTATTACTCCCTGTTGGGAACAATTACTCTCAAGTTCCTCGCCCATATCACAATCTTTCCCTTGGCCTGTTTCACCCATTTACATACTCTGCCTAGCCCTTTTAGGGTTGGATCTCACAGGTTTCATTTAGAGGAAATTAATGTCATGTGAATGGTCAGGAGGCTGCAGACCGTATTGAAAGAAGACTCATTAATTTTAGACCATTCTTTTAAAAAGTTGGATACCTTAGAAAACAATTATTTTTGAAATGTTCAGGTTATTCAAAAAAAAGTGAATCAATGTTACTATATGATTTCTGAAATTTATTTTATTTCAAAGCATGCCAAAAAATTAAGTTATTTTGAAAAATTTTATAATCTCACAGTATAATCTAATCTAATAAAAGAGTAATATTGAAATTGACAATCCCTTTGGGATGCCTAAGCCACGCCCACCAGCCAATCAGAGTGGCTGTATGCAAATTAACCCAGCCAAGATGGAAGCTGGCACTCACAGAGCTGAGTAAACAGGCAGCTTCCATTGCAGCAGGAGTAAAACTGTTTGAGGGCTGGCTGGCCTTCGCCCAGCTCCAGGCAACAACATATTTGCAGCAATGTCTCAATCATAGAAGCCTCTGGAGCTGAAGCAAACAGCAGGCCGCGCCTGACTACTAAGGGAAACATTGTTTCATTATAGAAGCCACGAGCTGAATCAAAGAGGAGGTTTCGTTACCTGCCTAGGCCTCAGCTTAAAGGAACAATGTATCAATTATAGAAGATAAACAAACCCCAGAAACCTGCTTCCAGCCAGCCTTGCTGGGACATTGGGTCAATGGGAGCTTGGGCATCCTGAAAGCCAGAAAATGCTCCTCAGCCCGTCACCCACACTGGCCACACCCCAATGGGGTGAGGGACCCCACTGGGGGAATTGGCCAGCCTGCAAACAACCATCAGCCCCACACCCAGGCTAGCCAGGTACCCCAGTAGGGACCTAAAACCTGAAGGGGCTGTGGGCAGCCTGAAAGTCTGAAAACAGCCCTCAGACCTGCACTGAGGCTGGCCACACCCCAATGGGGTGAGTGATCCTACTGGGGGGCTTGGCCAGCCTGCAAACAGCCATCATCCCCTCACCCAGGCTGGCCAGATACCCCAGTAGGGACCCAAAACCTGAAGGGACTGTGGGAAGCCTGAAAACGGCCCTCATGCCTGCAGCCAGGCTGGCCACATCCCAATGGGGTGAGGGATCCCACTGGGGGGTTTGGCCAGCCTGCAAACAGCCATCAGCCCCTCACCCAGGCTGGCCAGGCATGCCAGCAGGTGGACATCCCCAGAGGGGTCCCAGACTGCGAGAGGGCACTGGTCGGGCTGAGGGACCTCCCGAGTGCACAAATTTTTGTGCACAGGGCCCCTAGTCTACACTAATAAAAGAGAAACATGCAAATTGGTGACACTTCACTACACCCCAAGCCACACCCACCCACCAATCAGAGCAACTATATGCAAATTAACCCAACCAAGATTGTGGCTGGCAGCCAAGGAGCTGGAGCAAGCAGGAGGATTGGTTGCCCCAGCGATGGAGGAAACCAAGCTCCCACCTGCCCTGGCTGGATA
>PVJC01019409.1:0-30235 GCA_004026665.1 Murina feae
TGTTAAGGTCCTTTACCCATTTTTTGATTGGATTGTTTATCTTCCTTTTATTAAGTTGTATGAGTTCCCTGTAAATGTTGGAGATAAAACGCTCATCTGAGATAACATTAGCAAATATGTTCTCCCATGCAGTGGGCTTTCTTGTTGTTTTATTGATGTGTGGGTCAGTCTGATACGTAGGCTAATTCTGAGTCCAAATAAATGGGGGCAGTTCTGGGCTGCAGGAAACATAAGACTTTGATTTCTGTAGCTGCATCTACTTTCACATGACAAGAGATAGAAATTTTCAATCACAATGTTCATTTTCAAACCAACATCAATTCCACATGAAAAGCAAGGAGAGAAAGTTTCCCCAGGGTGGTCTTCAGAAGGTCTCACCTCTACAGCCAAAGATCCCCTGGATAAGTCATGTGCCTGTGGCTAGTCAGAAACGAAACACATGCCATCCATTCGAATCATTCATGGCAACATTTTGAAACATGAAATTGATATTGGCTGAGGCAAAGACCACAATGAGATTTTTCTGTTTAGAAGGCACCTGTTCCTGAAACACAGCCAAAACTTGTCATCCTAATATACAACTGATTTGCAAGTTGTTAAAATAAGTACTTAGTTGGATAGCTCAGCAGTTAGATTTGTTGACTTATCAAGACCTGCTCTACAAAAATGCAAGTGCCTGCCTGGCCAGGTGGCTTAGTTGGTTGGAGGACCATCTCAATACACCAGGTTGCAGGTTTGATCCTCCATTAGGGCACAAGCAAGAGTCAACCAGTGAATGCATAAATGGGTGGAACAGCAAATGTCTCTCTCACTCTCCTAAATAAATCAATCCATAAAAAAATTAAAATAAATCCAAATACCCATAGAAGAGCCATGTCTATTGATTGTGCACCTCTTCCTACATTAATGTGGAACTTTAGAATAAAGGTAGAAAAATCCTTTGTTTATTTGTTTTCATTTTAAGGTAATTTATTTACTTAAGTAATTTAGGACCAAAGAGTATGGCAAAAATGTCCAGCACCCAGAATTAACAAATACTATTTTTTCATGTTTGCCTCAGATCCCATTAACATAGGGAATAAAACATTGTAAGTTAAAATCTCTGTTCCTGGTCCCCAGCCCAACTATTCCTCCCTCCCTCACTTCCTTCCTCACCAACCCAGGAAAATTCTGTCAAGTATTTTCTTGGGTTCTTGCAAACCATGTTCTTAGACTTTGTGCTACAGATGCATATATCCACAGACAACCAGGAATTTTGTTTAGTGTGTTGTAAAAATTTTATGTGTGGTATATTATTCTAAATATATCATCCTGAAGTTTTTTTCACTCACTATTGATTTTGCAACCTTAGTTTTTCTTATTTATTCTTTTTTTTAAACTCACTGAGCTATTTCTAAAAATTTTGTTTTTAAAAAAGTATCATTTTACCATTTAACATGATTATTACTTTTGATAAATTACAAAGGTAAATTCTACATACCTTCAACACTTCCAAATTCTTTCAAATAAATCTGACTTCCTCAGGATGTTCATTTTAGTGTCTATCTGATAACTATTATAGTGACTAAGTTCTCAGATGGGAGAAAAACGTGTGAGGCAATTCACTCTTTGCCCACAGACTTCATCTCCAATTAGGAGACAGAAAATGCAGCAAGCGCCTGACATTTCCGTCTAGAGATACAGGCATAACTGCTACTCCAAGGAACTGGGTTTCCTGACCTAAAAAAAAGTATAAACTCTGGAAGAAAAGACATTTTAAATTAGTAAAACTTAAACTTATTCATGATAGAGCTATACCTATGCTTCCAGGGGGAAAAAAATCAGCCAGGTGACAGAATAACTAATTCACAGATATAGCCCCTTTCTAAAAACAAAGGAAAGGAAGACGAAATAAAATCATACGTCAGATTTATTCTGTACTGTAACACAAGTCAGGTTTTGAAGGCACAGGAAACTTCTGTTTCACAGGGAATGCATAAAAGGAATCCCTCCCTGAAGAATTCCGTAAGCCGGGAAATACTGATGAACTGTATGCATGCAGAATTTCTTATCTTTTCCTTGCAGCCAGAGACATGATATTCTTTCAAAGAAACATCTATTTATTTATTATTATTATTATTATTTTTGCAAATCTCCAGGGGTGTCAATTAAACTGGGACTGGGACCAGTGAGGAAGGGAAGTTGTCTGTAAGCATTTATCATCAAGTTCTATGTCTTGCTTGGGGAGCCAGCTGTCTTGAATAACTATCCCCTCCCTGGGGCCCCAAGTCTGGGCAAGAATGCTACTCATGTCAGAAACTCATGTCAGGAGATTAGATGTGAGTGGAAAGGCAAAGGGAACGTGGTCTCTTTTCTCCAGCTGGGATTGATTATCCCCTTCCCAACAAGGAGGCTGTTATTCGCCTGAAAAGAAGAGCCTCTTCCCTTCTTGGCTATTTGCCAATCCATCGTGGCACCTGAGTGACCTGGAGAACACCCTGCCTCGCCACAGCTTTCAGGCCTCTGGGCCTCTCTCCAGGAAGACGATCTGGCACATTATTTCCCCATCAGTATGAACAGAAGTTACCCTGGGGTTCTTGTAGTGTGGCTAGGTACCTCGGGAACCTGGGCAGGTGCATATGGCCAGATGGAATGTCAAGATGGGGTCTTAAGCAGGTCAGCATGAGCTTGGAGCAGCCACAGAGGGTGGGGAAAACATCCGGCACCTGGGTACTGTCTATCCTTCTCCCTCTTGTACCCAGAGTGCCCAGCATCAGGGACACTCGGGAACTATATACTGAATGAATAAGTGGATGAGAAGCACAGAGGCAGGGCTCCAGGTTCAGCAGCTCACAGTAGATTCAGGAAGTGGGGAGGGGAGGCTTTTACCACCAGCAGATGCATGGAGATGTCTATGGAGAACCTGAGGGCTTAGGCAGAAAACAGACGTGAGGAGAGGAAGGCACGGCTGCACAGTGGTGTGGATTTAAAAACTAGCAGGACCCCAAATGTTACTGCCACAATAAACTCCACCACCTATCCTCCGCCAGCATGACGAGTGTGTCGCCAGCAACTCAGACAACAGGAGGGAGTACTCCCAGCACACAGGAAGGACAAAGACCAATGGGCCCCAGTGGAGACCTCAGTCTCAGGAGCACCATAGACAAGAGGGTCACATAGAGGGACAGGCAAGGACTGAGCAGGAAAAGACCCCTTCGCCTTACTAAAATGCGAGGAAATACAAAGTGGGCTACAGTAACTGTGATAGAGTCTGCATGTAGTGCAACAAGCTATGCAAATATACATACATTACAGCCATATAAATTCATTAGGTGAGTTTTAAAGACTAAACATGGAACCTCCACATATGTGAGGCTGCTCCCCAAATGGACCACGAGGTCCCTGGGGAGCAGCCCTGGCCGGGGAGCAAGGACGAGTTTCAGCCGGGCGGAGGGCAGCTCTGTTCCTCGCCTCCCTGTCTCACCTGCTCAGCCTTAGTCTGGCTCAAGTCCCAATTCCCACCACATAGAAACACCTGTCTCATGTCCATCTTTCTACAGAAGGAGGACTAGCTCAGAGAGCAAGAAGTCAGTTCCACCTTTGCTCTCCCATTTCAGGACGGCAGCCACTGCTTCTGTTCAGCGCGTGGTGGTCTCGTCAGCACTTCCCTAATAGTGTTTGGAGTGTCGAGGCTGAAACCCTCCTGGGCCAAGCACTCTCACCAACATAGGAACCTGGTGAACAGAGTCTGAGATGTGTTTTTTAAAGTGCCATTTTCACTAAAAAAACAAACACAGAACCCCACATTATTTCATGATTTATTCAGAAATATGGCATTCTCAAGTGAGTATGCTCCTATTGTAAAAAGCCAGGTGCCCCTTCTAAAACGATGCATTGTGATAAAACAAATAAGAACAAAGTGTGAGGGGGTGGGGGATGAGTGAAAAGGGTGCCAGTTGTAAAGTTAGTCACAGGATATTTTCAAAGGGAATATATTCAAAATATCACAAAACTATGGATGGTGCCGGTTGGGTACTAGACTTAACATGCTGATCACTTCCTAGGCATACAAACGTCTGATCACTATACTATACACCTGAAACTAATATTGTATGTCAATTATAATTTTGAAATAAATTTTTAATAAGTGTCTCATAGTTGCATTAATTTTCAATGGCATTCCCGGCTTCTGGTAAACATGACTAATCTGGGTGAAGAAGGTGCAAGAACATGTTATGAAAAGAGGCACTATTTCTACATTCGTCACTGCTTAGGAGACCACCTTGGGAATATTAACACCAGCAAGAACCGAGTGAAGAGGTCTGACGGTGGGAAGAGATCCCAACACTTCCGTCCCGGGGCCAACAGGATGCAGGAGGCTTCTCTGAGGGAAGGGCAGTGCACAGCACAAAGGCCTGGGCGGGTGCCTGTCTGTGGTGCATCTGTGTGGGATGCACTTTTATCTGTGTGGTGGTGATGGCCAGTCCCCGGGCTCATTTCCTGGGCGTTGCCGAAGCGCAGTGCTTGAGGACTTACTGCCATCCATATAACATGTTTTGTTATATCTGCCTCCTTTGCCTTCAGTACAGTGGGACTAATATTCATGGAAGATTCATAATCCTTTCCACTTCACAGGAGTTCAGCAAGCCTTCCCTCTTAAATCATCAACTTCATTGTGGGACACATAATTTAAATGTACGCTCATCACGACCATGAGTTGTCCATGGAAGTAGCCCCCGCCACTGGACGCCCCCGCACCCCGCCCCTGCCCCCGGCCTCCTTTCCTTTTGTTGGAACTGCCTTGGCTCTTGCCTCTCCCAGCCTCAGCCAGCAGTAGCCCTCCTATTATCATTCATGATGTTTCCCTCAATGCAAGTGTCTGATTGCAGCTGTCATTTTTGCAGTTCAAGGATCTTCATACCCCTGTGAGGACAATGCAAGTCTCCCACTGCTACAGAAATAGGTCAAGGTCAATTTTTCTATTCCAGCTCTGCTGCCAAAAGTGTACGCTATTCCTTCTGGGAGGCAAGTCCTCCCAGTCCGGCTCAGCACTTAAAAAGGTGAAGAGGGCACGCCGCTCCCTCCCAGGGAGAGCTGCCCTGGGTTCCCCCACGATGCCTCAGGAAGAGCCTCTCTTCGCTCTCTGTGTTGTGATGCTTCACAGGCATTAGACACCCAGCTAAACCACAAACGAGCAACTGAAGACAGAGCATCAGACCCGCTGAAGATTCCCACTGTCCCCAAGTCCCCCGTCATCCCGTGGAGCTGGCCGGGTGTTCCACCCTGTGCTACCTGGAGGATGAAGGGCAGGAGCGTGGAAAACACCAGGTCTGCCTCACAGGATGGCTCAGATTTATCAGCTCACCCACCTCTCCCCTCCCCCTCACTCCCACTCACGCTTACACTCTTCACTTTTGGCAAAAGCTGTGGGAACACTTCATAAGAGGGGAGGAAGAGAAGAACAGCACAGTCTTAAATCCTGTAAAAGTCGATTTAATCCAGAACCACCTCCGAATGACTGAACTAGAAGGGACCTAGCTTCACGTGATGCTGAACTGCGGGTGCACCCCATTTGCAGATGTGGAAACAGAGGCTGAGGGAAGATCAGTGAGGTGTCTAGGACACAAATGAGAAGCAGGTCCCCTGACTCCCACTTTGCTCTTTTAACAGGGAAGGAGAGAAGCACACCATAAAGAGATAGGCAATCCAACACCTGGAGTCCAGCTAGTTTTTCTTGGACTGCCAGGCAAAAATGAGAAAGAATAAGGCATCTTAAAGAGTACTTGCTAGAGTGAGGTGAGCTTGATTCTAGTGCCTCCTAAAATGTGTGTGGTAACCTAAAGAAAGTTCTTAGCCTCTCTGGGTCTCAGTTCTCTCACTCATAAAACTCAGGGCTTGGGGTACAAGATCTGTAGGTTCCTTCCGGTCACACATGTGCACGTGGTCCACACATGTGTTTGCTGAGATCAACTATGTGATCCTGGCTGCACATCACACACACACACACACACACACACACACACACAAATAAACATACACACACACAAAACAAAAACACACACACATACACACACACACACACAAAAAAAAACATGAAGAGAACGTTCCTTTTATCAAAGAACATTTACATTTCTTTTCCACTGTCTGCTCAGTCAAGCCTGGTCTTCAATATGGAACAACAAACAACTCAGGCAAATTATGTTACTGAACCCTAACCATGCACAAAGCACTATTCTTGCTATTAGAGAAATAGCAAATACATGATCATCTCTTTAAGCAGAAGACACATGCATGTGAGACGTGAAATACTTCAACAACATTACTGAGTCATATTCAGGATGTGCCACAGATGGACTCATTTGCCAGTTTATGTTCTGTCCAGTCTGTCAGAGAGTGACTGGCAGACCCTGAAAAACTTCCTCAGGGGGGAAGGAGGTAGAATGGGAGGACCAGACTAGCCAAAGTGAGGGGTTCCATTCTAATTGTAAAAGAACTAGGGGCAAGAGGGACAGGACCACGGAGGTCGTGGCAATGGTATTTGACACTATTGCCAAGCACAAATTTTATGCTACATTCACTGTTTGATTTTCTAGAATATTCTAAGATCATTTTTATTTCTGTATCTTGTTTGTGCTTTACTTACTTCTGTATTCCTCCACCACTAACTCTAATCCTCAAACTTTTCTGTCCTCTCCAAGTTGTGTCCACTCATATTCTTCAGGAAAATTCAATCCTGTGAATACTGCTATCCTTGATTACACTGACTTTCTACACCAAAGTCAATTTTAGTTAAATTATAATTTTCAATACTTTTATAATCTCTATTTTATATGGGGTAAATTCCTTAAGAGAGATTCACACAATACAGATTTTTTGAGTCATGTCACCATGAGATCATTTAACCCAAATTCCCTTAGTTTCTATATAAAGAAACTGTGATGCTACTGATAGGAGTCCAAATAAGTCAGAAATACATGCTGAGAATATTGTGAATCTGGTCACATAGGAGGAAGGGTGCAGATACTAAAACTGAGAAGGTATTTTGATTATTGCTGCTTCAATTCTTATCATAACCCCTTTTACACAAGAAAGCTCTCTTCCGATGTCTCCATTATCAGAAATCCTTGATTGTACACGGACTGACTCTCAACTGAAGGTGTGTCAAAGCCGTACTGTACAGGTTTTCAGAAAGGAAGGGTCAGAGACCACGGTTTGGTATTGGTTCTGCTTCTAATGACTATAAAAATGTGTCCAGGTAACTTAGCCTCTCAATATTTCAGTTCCAATTTCCTTCCAGGGGAAATGGAGGTAGCAGATCAAGTAATCTATAAAGAACCTTAATACTGTAATATGCTATTTTTCATTTCCCAAGATCATTTCATTTCCCAAGTTTTTTTATAAACCACACAACTCTTCCTGCCTGTGTATTTTCTACCCACTTCCCTTTTCTCATTGTTTCTAGTCTAACTGAAAAATTCTAGTGTCTTGTAAACTGGACTGAAGTCAACTTTCTTGCAATTGCAGTAATCCGGATACACTTTTACTGACTCCCTCCCTTCCCCATGCCCAATGTCAGCAGAGATATTTCTTTTCTTTAACTATCTTTTCTTTTTCTTAATATTACCTGTATTCAGGGCTGTCACATAAAATGCAGGGCACCCATGTAAATTTAAATTTCAGATGAACAACAAATCATTGTTTTAGTATAAGCATGTCCTATATAATTTTCCTCCTAAATCTGATAACTCTGCCAGCATCAATGAATATCATTCTTCAGTTCAATCCTGTGCAAAGATTCTTTTAGAAATTAATTTCTATTTCAGAAATTTTCCCTAAGGAAAGGTTCCACTTATGTGTGATGAGAAGTTTCTCCAATCAGAGTTAGCAGTCTTGGGTGTCAATGACCACTCTCTTCACTAGAAGAGCCAGGGGTCCAGGGAGGACGCACAGGAGTCAGAAGTCTGAAAGCTTAGCAACACAAACACAGTGACCGGTAAAGTTTGAACCCCGTGCTTCCCATGTATAGTGATGGCAAAACATACTCTTACTGAGTCCCCAGAAGCTCATAGTATCTATTAAACATTACATCTGCAGATCACACCAGAACATCTATCTTTGACCTTCAAAACTGACATCACCTTGGAGAAACAGAGATAGCTCAGCGTGGTAATCAGTTAAATAGTGAGAATAAGCTAAAACCTAGACTTGATCAGTGAGAAATGTGGGTGAGCCATTTCAGAGCACTGACGGCATGAAGAACACATGCTACGCGAAGTGTCCCTGCCAACTCCTTGCAATGTTATTAACGTGTAAGTATTAATGGAAGGCCGTTACGGTCCTGGGATTGCAATAGCTGCCACACAGACCCAACTATAGATCTTGATTCCTGTCCTGGTTGACCAATAAGCTAATGGCAGCACTAGACAGAAATATAGCCCTCTCCCTTTTGGGGAGGTGACAGGAAACCACAGATATAATACTTTTCTAGATTTTCCACTCAGGTATTAGATTTAAGTCTCAAATGAGCTTCTGTCAGGTCTTAACTAAGGATAGTTGTATCATTTGTCTGACATATAATGTAGCAGATTGGTGCAAGGTGAGGAGGCAGATACAAACTATTTTCTTCTGCAACTTTATCGGAAACCTGTCGTGAATGTTAAGCACATGAAAAGAGTCTCCTTCACAGCGACTTGTGTTGCCACCAAGAGTCTGTCCTTCATGAACCAAGGATATAATTCTTGCCAAGGCCCAGAGAGCACCCTGTCTGTAGGCTTGATGCCCAGCTTCTGAGATGTTTATTCCTCTCTCCGCCTTCCAGTTGAAACAGAAAAATTGTGCATTTTTCCCCCTTGAAATGAGAAAAGCACATTCTAAATTACCTTAATTCAACAATAGTCCTCTGATGAGTGCAATTTATCTCCTAAATATGAAAGAGAATCCCCTCAACCCTACCCCAGTAATGCAGCTCCCAAGGGAAAAATGCACCCAGACAGGCCTCCTGCGCTCCTCTTTAATCAGGGCTATTTTACATGATCACACTCATCATCAGACACTGTCCCGCCCACCATTTATCCTCCTCACAAGGAGGAACTCTGAAAAGGAGGCTAGGCTCCCTGCCATTTAGGGGATCTGAAAAAAATCAGAAACACTGCTTTTTGAGGGTTGTTTCCTAATCAGAAAAGGACCAGCAATCAGCCAGACAAGAGTCATCTCCCCCGCCCCCCTTCTTCATGACAGCACACAAAGCCTGCATGAGCAAGAGGACCTTTAATCACTGCTTGGGGCCTTGCTCTAATTACAATATGCATTAACACGTGCATCTTGGGTAGTCATCTGTCACACAAAGGAAACAGGAAGATGTTTGCTCTTCATACAAGTCAGCGACCAGACTCTCCTCCTTTCAGAGATAAATATACTCTCCATTACGCAAGCAAATAAGAGTGCTAGGAGCAAGTGGAACTTTGGTGAGATTTTAAAACACCTATTGTGTTGGTATTAGCATCTGAACTCACTGCAATGATTGGAATCCAGACTCAGACACTGGGTGAGCCCATTTAAATGAAGGCAGATAAATCTGCCAAAGGATTCAGGGAAGCCCTCTGTTTGTTCTAAACAGGAGACTCACAAATACAACTTCCTAAGAAAGTACAAGGTTTCTTCTCCCTCCCTCCCTGTCCCTCTCTCCCCCACCTTCTTTCTCTCTCTCTCTTTCTACCAGATCCATTCACAGCCTCTCTCCTCCAAGCAACATTCACTAATCCACCCATAAAACGTTTGCCATGTGTTCAGGCTAATACAGTGTCCAGCTGTTTACGGCAACAACTGTGGCTCACAGGCTGCATGTTTGAAAGCAATCGTTTGCAATTGCAGAAAATTCCCCAATCTAACCAGCTTTATGGGGGAAGGCAGATTAAAAAAACAAACCTCAACCCCGGGCAATCCAATCAGCAGCAACTGTATATAAAATTACCACCTAATTTCAGTCAACAGCTGTGGTATGTCTAACAGCTGCTGGACCTACAGAACAGAAATAACGCTAGGGCACCCAAAGGCAGGCAAAGATCAGAAGAAACCACAGAATAAACACTCCCAGCTCAGAGACCACTCTCATTTAATTACAAAACCCCCATGGTCCAGAGTTGTTAACAGTTATGTGTTTAAACAAGGAAGTTCCTTCCCAGAAGGTGTGTCCCATCATTAGGCACAGAAGCAATATTCATGCCCTCAGGGAATCTTCCCTAAAGATTGTGAATGAACTTGTCTCAGGATGACTGAGCCCATTTCTTGCCTACAAGATCAGAGATTACTCAAGGAAACCAAAACAATTCTTTTCATAAATCAGTGATAAAAATCTGTAAAGGAGAACAGTCAGGTCTTACAGAGTGATAGGAATCAAGGGGGTTTTTGCTTCTATATAATATTGCAACTCACAATAAACCATAACTACCCACAGACATTTTATAGTGAATCTATACTCCAGGTAACCAGATTTCAAATGCTTTTAAACAGTATAGGCTTGTCCTCAGGTTACGTCGGACTCCACACACGCAGTTTCGAGGTTACGTCGCCATCTACCATTTATTTATTTATTTTTAAAGTTCTATCATTTCGACATATGTATATATGCGCTTTATGTTTTTTATTATGTTAATATATTTTATTGATTTTTTTCAAGGAGGAAGGGAGTGGGATAGAGAATTAGAAACATCGATGAGAGAGAAACATCAATCAGCTGCCTCCTGCACACACCCAACTGGGGATGTGCCCGCAACCAAGGTACATGCCTTTGACCGGAATTGAACCTGAGCCCTTTCAGTCCGCAGGCCAGCGCTCTATACACTGAGCCAAACTGGCCAGGTCTGTTTTTTATTATTTATTTACCACAAGTAAAGGTCAGGAATTGTTACCTTTCTTTTACATTTTTTTTTTACTGTTTCCTTTCATTACTGCTGTGTATGTGCTCCATGTGAGTGACGTAGGTGTTTATGTAGGTGGGTTCCGACTTACGGCGAAAATCACGTCACGTCTCGTCGTAGGAACAGATCTCCGACGTCACCTGAGGACCTTCTGCACATACTTTCTAATTTGTCTTTTAATGAACAGCTGTGAATCTATGGTGTGTCTAGAATTGCTATAATGTGTTCAGGAATCACAGGCTTTAAATGAGAGGAGGGGAAGGAGGTAGCGAAGGCCTATGCACTAACAGGAGTACTCCTTACAGCAGTGTCTCCACCACAGCCACATCATTTAAAATGCTGATGCCAGGGGTCCCTGCCCAAGACCATCTCATCTCTTTGGAGCACGGGGCGAAGCATCTGTATTTCATCAGTGGCACGAAAGCCTTCCCCAGGTGACCCTCACATGCATCTCTGGTTCAGATCCACTATGTTACAGAATAGACATCCTACCCCCATTTCTGAGGGAAAAACTAAAGGCTACCTTTACTATGCTGACATAAAAACTGTGAACGTCAGGAATACAATGGATATGGCAAATTGTTAGAAAGATGGTTTAATGGTTTGGTGCTGTTCTTAACTATGGAAGTTTGAGAAAATTTAAAAATAAAATAACTACCCAAGATCAATGAGAACTTTCGTGATCCTTCATCTTTTTTTCAAAATTTATTTATTTCTTTATTTTTATTGTGCCATCAATAAATCAACAAAAAAGTGCTGGGGAGGATGCGGAAAAAAAGGGAGCCTCGCGCACTGCTGGTGGGAATGCAGACTGGTGCAGCCACGATGGAAAACACTATGGAGTCTCCTCAAAAAATTAAAAATAGAACTGCCTTTTGACCTGGTGATCCCACTTCTGGGAATATATACCAAAAATTCTGAAACACCAATCAGAAAGAATATATGCATCCCTATGTTCATAGCGGTGTTATTTGCAATAGCTGAGATCTGGAAATAGCCAAAGTGCCCCTCAGTAAATGAGTGGATAAAAAAGCTGTGGTACATGTACAAAATAGAATACTACGGTGACCCTTCATCTTAATCATGGTCATTCATTTTCTTATTATGAGGTTCAAATGGGAATGCAAGCCGGAGCATTTTAGAGATAAAAAAATCTGAAACAAGTAAAATAAGAGTGCCTCTCAAACACAGTATAATCTTGAGCTTGTCTACACAATGTTTTTGTTCCATAGTAAATGCCTAATAATTTTTACTGAGTTCTTACTATGTACGAAAGCCAAAGAAAACACTTGCTGAAAGTTCTTTTATTTAATCCTAAGAACCACCTTGAAAGGTGGGCACTATTATTATCCTCCTTGCACAGACAAGGAGAGGGATTCAAAGAGATGAACTTCCATGACCAAGTCATTCAGCAGGAAAGTACAGGGTGAGTTAAGACCCTGGGCTCTGAACTAGTATAAGACCTAGCTGTTGTTAAAAGAAAATGAATTACTTAAAGGTCTGGTTTCGAAACAGACTTTATTTGATGAGGTGACTGCCCTACAGAATGATTAAACAATTGCTATTTTGGAAGAAAGAAAAATGTGTCACACAGCCATAGTTCACTCTCAGTACCACTATCCATTAGGCAATTCTACTGCCATAATAAATATAAGCTGAATGATGGGAGCAGGAAGCAGAATAGGAGAGTGAAAAGACTTTTCAGAATTTGGGTCTGTGTTATCACCCTCAGTGTTACAACTACTTAGAGACCAAACTTATATCAATACTCTCGGAAGCAAAAGTGCCTACAGCAGCCTGGCTGATGTGGTTCCGTGGTTGAGTGTCACCCTATGAACTAGATCAAGGTTAGATTGCTGGTCAGGGCACATGCCTGGCTTGTCTGGGTTGTAGGCTTGGTCCCCAGTAGGGTACATGCAGGAGACAACCAATCAATGATCTCTCTTATTACTGATGTTTCTATCTCTCTCCCCCTCTCCCTTCCTCTCTGAAATCAATAAAAACATATCTATTTTTTAAATGTGTCTACAGCAAGGAGAGTCTTAAATAATGAGGGAGGAAAAGCTGAGAAAACATCATTAAAAATGATCTGTGTGTCCTAACCGGTTTGGCTTAGTGGATAGAGCATCGGCCTGTGGACTGAAAGGTCCCAGGTTCGATTCTGGTCAAGGGCATGTACCTTGGTTGTGCAGGAGGCAGCTGATCAATGTTTCTCTCTCATCGATGTTTCTAACTCTGTATCCCTCTCCCTTCCTCTCTGTAAAAAAATCAATAAAAATATTTTTAAAAAATGATCTATGCATGTGATTTGAAACAATCTCCACTAAAATATCTTAAAATATTTAGGTATTTCCATGTTAAGGGAAATTTTCTAATATGGGACTGAAAATGGAGAAGGCCACACAAATGTCTATGGAGGATCTACCATTTGATCGATTTAGGCTGGTCCTACATCCCTACCTTAGAAAACTGCAGAGTCTGGAGTTACTTCCCTGTCCCTAAGAATGCAACTTTCAATATGTTAAAAGCAAATGAAAATCAATAGACAGAAGGTGGTGACAAGAAGAAAAGTCACAGCAGGGGAAATGTTCACAGCTCTGCTAGGGCCTAACTGAGCCTGGGGAAGAATCACAAACCATACACCCCGGGTCCCCAGGATACAACCTGGAGGTAGTTCCCCACTATACATGTAAGGAGTCAAGCATAATATCTTACGATCTCCTTTTTAACTTAAGCTCCCTGTACGGTTCAGCTCTCAAATAATTCCACAAATAGCGATCTCTCATCTCCCATTTCCCCAGCCTTTTGTAATTTGCCGATGGAATAAAATACTTACAAATGGAAACCCCATTCTGCGGACGCCGGGCGCATCTGTGCATACTTTTAGATGTATGTGATCTGGTTTCCTTCCTTTCCTCACAAACTGTTAATATATTAGAAAACCAAACTGATTCCAGAGATCTTTTGTGAGTTACTGTACTGAATTATGGGGCGTCACGGGGTCTTTTATCAGTTTCACATCTTGTAAATTATCTGGTATCATCTAAAGAAGCAGAAAAGATCTTAAACCACTGGGAACTGAAAAACTTGTTTTGTTCCTGTGTGATGCACATCCTAGATGTATTGCCCTCTGAACACACAAACACAGACTGGTACCTAGTTCTTGAGGGAGAACCTGATTCACCAGCACCCATTAATTTTTCTAATTTATGGAGGTTAGCTGAGTCTGCAAATAGAAGGCACATTTATTACTGTTTTACAAGACCCTTATGAGTTAAAAGATAGCCTATGTCTAGGTATTTCTCGGCTGATTTACATCACAAAAGGGAAGCTTAAACGAAGTTTTCTACACCCCCAGTGACTGATTTTTATAGTTCCTGTTCACAATCTATATAATTTAAAGTTCCTAAAAGCAATCAGATGTTTGACCTAAATAATGCTTCCCTCCTTTTTCTCATTTCCTTTCAATACAAATGGTTTTCTCTAGCTCAGTGAATTGTTGCATGTTTGTTTTTTAACCTTAGAGCAGTGGAGATGATTGGGGGGAAAAACAAACACACACTGAATTTGGAATCAGGAGTCTTGTCACCAAGTAGCTGCATTATTTCCATCGAGACACAGCCTCTCTGGATCTTAATGATCTCACCAATTAAATGAGCACGGAGTATTTTTAGGGGTCCTCCTACCTTATGCCATGAGCGTTTCCCTTCCTTTCCCTCCTCCTAGAACTCAGTGCACTGGGAAACTTTCAGAGGGCATGGGATCACTGGCCTCAGGAGCACCCTGGCCAGCTTCACGTCTGGGGCCTTTGAGTGTGCAAGGGTCATCAGTCTTGAGGCTAACCCAATCCACTGTGACACAAAGCAAACCGCTTTCTCGAATACTGCCATTTCCACATCCTTGTCACACCCCCGGAGAAGCTGTGGGGAGCTCTTTAACATTCTTGAGTTTTGGCTGTTAACCACTAAGAGATACCAGGATCCTAAAACACCTGTCTGAAGGTCACCGTCATCTTCAGGGCCTCCTGATGAACATGGTGCTAGAATACGGAACATCAAAAATCTTAAAAGCTGCAAAATAACACACTGGGTTATTGGGGAGGCGGGGGGCAAAGGCCATCCTCAAAGCACTCCCCACAAGGAAAGTCATCAGGGAGGGTCTGTAAACAAGAGGGGGAAGAAAAAGGCAATCTCACCTGCTCACGGCCTTTTACACGCTGGCTGGACCACTGTGCGTTTTACAGGCTTCTCTCCCAAGTCTCATGCCCAGGGCTTCCTGCTCTTTCTATCGCGGAAAAGAAGAAACATATTCCTATCCTTGATCACC
Source organism: Murina feae (assembly GCA_004026665.1). Classification (NCBI taxonomy): domain Eukaryota; kingdom Metazoa; phylum Chordata; class Mammalia; order Chiroptera; family Vespertilionidae; genus Murina; species Murina feae. The sequence continues at coordinate 15,222 of PVJC01019409.1, forward strand.
TCCTCATACCAGGTCCCAATTCCTATTTAATCAAAATCTGTGTTGCCACCAGGATTACTCTTCTACAACACTTTCCTGATCCGATCACATTCACTGTCATTTCCCAACTCACCCAGAAGGTATACTTTAGGATCTTATCGTACACCATGAGAGCCCTGTCCAGGGGAACCGGCATGGGTCACACCTTTCCCTGTATGTACAAAAGCCTACACTCTCACCTGCTCACAACACTTACCCTCAACTGCCAGGGCACACATGCCAGAAGTGTGCCCATTCCACTGGGCCATGTCTTCCAGACGAGGTGACCGAATCTGGTTCCAAGTTGGTGAGAGGTAAGTACTAGGCCCCTAAAGGTGGCATCAGAATGTAGATAAAGTGGTGCAGCAGACACATATACTTGTGCCATTAGCTTATGCATGGATTTCATACGTGCTGGTGGGACCTATGCAGGAGGGCCTCACCTCTATGGCCCCTGGCACACCTGAGACGCCTGGCATCTCCCTACCAGCCACTCTCAGGTTCATACCTAGAACATAGTATCCTCCTGGAGGGTGCAATCTACGTATGTTATAGGACCTCCTTCCTGCTTGCTTTGTTGATTCATTCATTGCCCAAGATCCAAATCCCCTAGCAAAATCTTAGGCAATATTCTTCAGAATCTGGCTGCACATCCCACCCTTTCTTGCCCATCCTACTCCCTAAGGTTTCCACACACCCTGCCACTCGTGTGTCTTTCAACAAGCCCCTCACTTTCGCTCCTTCATGCCCAAGATCCAGCTGGACTTTTGCTTGAGCTGCCCTTTTCTTTATTAAAAAAACACACAGACAATTTACTCTTCAAGATCCCCCGCATATGGCCCTTTCCCAGGGAGCTTTTCCTAACCTCCTCCTTGCCGCAGAATTAGTCACCCTAACACTCTGATTATTCAGCCAACAAATATTCCTCATTATCTCAGTCTGTTAGTATCGTATACACCACAGCATTTCAGTTTGTGTATCTGAGTATTCCTTGCAGACGTATTTATTCCTGGAGACTGACATGGTGCCTGACATACACTAGGTGCTCAAACAGGAATGAACCTTTACATCCTTATACTCAGTCCACAGAGCAAAACCCATGTCATCTTTACCAATCAGTTCATACATGCTCAAAAGGGGCAATAGTGCCCCTGAGGAAAGTGAAAATAGATGTTTGGGGACGGATTTATGGACTGATTTGTGTCCTCCCACTCCCACCCCCAATTCATTGAAATTTTAACCCCTGGTACCTCAAAATGTGACTGTATTTGGAAAATGGGGCCTTTAAAAAGGTAATCAATATTAAATGAGGTCACATGGATGCTCCCTAACCCAATCTGTCTGGTGTTCTTTTAAGAGGAGGACATTTGAAAGCAAAGAGACACCAGGGATGTGTATACACAGAGGAAAGATCAAATGAGGACACAGCCAGAAGGTGGCCATCAAAAAGTCAAGAAGAGAGGCCTTGGGAAAAACCAAATCTGCTCTCACCTTGATCTTAGACTTCTAGCCGTCAGAACATTGAAAAAAGAAATTTCTGTCACTTAAGCCTCCCAGTCTGTGGTATTTTGTTATGGCAACCATAGCAAGATAACTTTGCCCCTATATTAATTTAGTTATTACAATGATTTGTGGCCCTCCAAGTTAAAGCCTACCAGAATAAACTTTTCATAGTATTTAATTTATCTCATTAGGGTGAAATGAAAATATTTTGAATTAATAAATGTGTATATTACTTTTAATTTTTCTCCTCCAAAGATGATAATGAAAAAGGAAAGTTGAGAAATACTGGAGTGGCTATTGTAGTTGTCAAGTCTGGGCTGAAACAAACACACTGGAAAAGAGTAACTCCCCAGAATCATTATACACACCTGTTCTTTCTACCTTCAAACCCACCTCCCTCCTGTCTTCTCAGGACCTTGTCAGTTTTTACTTTTTTATGGGATTATTTGTAAGAGCATTTGCATATTTCTCAAGTGTTGCCCATCTCAAAAACAAGAAGTCTCCACAAACCCCTCTTAATCGTCCTTATCTGCCCTGCCTTTCACAGCCAATATACCTGGAAGACTGTCTTCCTTCTCTGTGTCCTCCCTGAGGGCACTCTGGTGTGGCTCTTACCATCCCACCTCACAGCAGGCTCTTGATCACCAGCAACCTCAGCCAAGTCCAACGGGAACATTTCAGTGCCCACCTCACAGAGATTTTGTAGAAGCATTTGTCTATGTATCTCCTTCCTGAAAGACTTACACCTTGGCTTAAAAAAATATGTCTTGTTTTTTATTGATTTGAGACAGAAAGGGAGAGAGAAAAAGAAACATCAATGAGAGAGAAATATAGATCAGCTGCCTCCTGCACGACCCCTATTGGGGATCCAGTCTGCAACCACATGTGCCCTGACCGGAAATCAAACTGGTGACCTCTCGGTGCACGGGTCGATGCTCAGCCACTGAGCCACTCTGGCCAGGCTACACCTTGGCTTTTAATTCACCTGTTTCCCCAGCCTCCCAGGCCCGTCCTCCACATAGCCTCCTCCTCCTGTCCATGTCTGCTGAAATTCTTCAAGTCTCGGTCCTAAGCCCCATCTGTCTTCTTGGTCTACACTCTGTACAAAAGATTTGTTCATGATTTCAATTGAGGTCTAACCTTCCTTCAGGGCTGCCCATTTTTCTGAATGCCCTTCTATCCACCCATTTGCACAATCTTGATGCTGCTCTCCTCCCATTATTTCTAGGTAAAATCTCAAAATGCCCAAGCTGATGAACAATTCCCAGCATAACCTGCCTCGCTGGAGCTCTCAAGATTTCCCCCCTGTGTGTGGAAGCCATGCTCAATACCTTATTGTCAGTAACCAGTCAGCCTCTCTATCCCCCTCAGCATTCCTGACCCTCACAGGGGCATCCCCATGGCCCATGTCGCCATGGGTACCCAACATATTTTCAGACAGGCTACAAGCAGTTTATTCACTTTTTAGACAACGTACAGACATTCTCTTCCTTTCAGCAAGTAGTGCTTTGCTAAGTACAAAGACCGAGCCTCACCTTGAAAAACATTCCAACCCTAAAGTTGAAATGGATTAATTGTATGTCCCAGCTACTATACAGAAGGAAAACAAATGGCTTGATCTATGAGAAAATTACGCAGCATATGTTTACCTATATGTTGGTAAGGCTGGTGAGTTCAACCTTCTGAATTCACTGTAAGTCTTTTTTGTGAGTTATTGTTACTGAAATGAGTATGTGTATTTACACACATTGTTTATTGCTAATAAAAATTACTTTCTAACACAATAAAGACAAAAAAACAACCACCCATCACCCCATTTCTGTCTGCACAGAAATGCAGCCCATTTCTGTCTAGTTGAGGCTTCTATAATTAATTGATTAGTTTCCTTTACATGTTTAAAAGCACATGGTAATAATATGAATGCTTGCTTCCAAAACACACACACACACACAAACAAAACAAAACAAAAAAGGAATAAAGTCATATCATTATTCCACATAAAATTCAAGTTGGAAAAAAAAATTCAAGTTGGATTTGAAATTTAAATCTCTTTACAGAAATGGAGTGTCCTGATCTGAAACCTCACCATTAAAATGGAATCTTCAAATTACCTTTCGGACCTGAGTCACGGTAAGTACCCTAAGAGAATAGAGTCCAAACTTGTTTACCTTTTGCACCCCTAACACGCAGCAAGATTTCTGGTACAAAATGGGTACTGACACTATTGAGCTAAATAAATGAATCCAGATTTCAAGGAGCTTCTAGTGCAGTGGGGGAAATGTAATTAAAGGACTCTTTCATCGGTGGCAAATGAAGGGGAAGCGTGAGAAATGGATTACTGCAAAGACCACAGACAAGGAGACTTTTTAGCAATCTGGGTTTTGGCACCCAACCTCTAGGTCCCCACTTTGCTGTAACAGAACACACTTCTTCCTTGGGGAACCATCCGTCTCCACTCCACCCGGGATGGCTTTGGTCAGTGCAATCAGAGCACTGTCTCTAAGTATATTTTGATTCTGGAATCATGCTACCACAGTGGAGTTCCTGTGGAAATGCTTGCTGAAGGGATGAGGGGAACCCGGGTCCATGTTAGAATAGCTTCAGGGCTGCCCAGGGACCAAAAGAAGATAAACACTCAGAGCAACAGTGAACTCTTAACTGCCAAGTGCTCCATGGACTTCTGATGCCTTTGTTCATATCACCTAGTTCCTTCCTCCTTTACCAGTTGAAGTCTTACTCAAATTCGTCAAAGACCTATTCAAAATGCTGCAAGAAGCATTCCCAGAAGGGGGAAGATCCTCTCAGTCAGAATGAATCATTCCTTTGTTCCTGCAGTATTTTGTTTAATATCTTCAAGCATTTACCAAGCTCATGACTCAGCTCCTCTTGCTGACAAATGAACACTATTGGCCTTGAAGTTGCTCTGTAAGCCTGTTGCATTTAAAGAACCATTTTAAGTATTCAAACACCAGCAAGACAGGAGGTGTTTTGTTTTGTTTTTCTGTCTTCCTTTGTAAATAAAGAGAGATGGGTTTTATTTTTTTAAATGTGTCTTTGAGCAATGATGATGTGTATTCTGGGTCTTACCTTAGCCATTTAATTATAGTCACTTTCAAAAATTCAATCTCAGATGCCATTCAGCTACTTTGAGGTTAGAATACGGGGAATTCATTGTTTTGGACCGGTTAAGCTTTCACTTTCTCTGATGTAAAAAAAAAATCGTTCATGTCACAGGAGTGCTTTCAAATTACGTACGCATTTCCCACTCACAAACACTGAGGTCAGGAGCTGGGCTCCAAATCTTGTGGTTGCCATGCTCACTGTTCCCTAAGGTTTTTCTCTTCTGTTCTCATTAATATATTTAATATTATTAATATATAAAAATGCTTCATACACACCAGTGAACAATTTGTTACATGATTCAAATGGACACAAAATATGTGAGTTGAGTGAGCTGGCATTACAGTAACGACATTAATGTTATTATGCACGGCAGTACATTTCATTACCGATAGATCTTAACCAGAACTACAATACATTTTTGTAAATCAATAATTCCTGGGAAAACTTCACTGGAGCTTTTTAGGTCTTATCTAGAGGCACATTCTTCATATCAAGCTGCTTAAGAAATAAAACATTCAAAATACTGTTTTCCTAGACTTCCAAAGTAATTAATTCAGTGGTTCTTATCTCCAGAAAAATGTCAGTAGCCGCAGGCAAAAAGCTAGGCTGTCTTCACTCCAGTACAATGATTTTCAACCTTTCTCATCTCCTGACACACATAAACTAATTACTCAAATTCTGTGGCACACTGAAAAATATATTTTTTTGTCAATCTGACAAAAAAAAAAAAAAAAAGTATAATTTTGATTCAGTCACACCAGATGGCTATTGTAGTTGGCTGTTGTCTTTTTTTTTTTTTTTAAATCTGACAATCTAAGGCAGTGGTTCTCAACCTGTGGGTCCCCCTTTGGCGGTAGAATGACCCTTTCACAGGGGTTGCCTAAGAGACCATCCTGCATATCAGATATTTACATTATGATTCATAAAAGTAGTAACATTACAATTATAAAGTAGCAACAAAAATAATTTTATGGTTGGGTCACAACATGAGGAACTGTATTTAAAGGGCCAGAAAGTTGAGAACCACTGCTATAAGGGGAAAGAGGTCAGTGCCCCTGACTAAGTAGTTAGGGAATTGCACACTTTATAAAATCTTGTGGTTGAAAATCAGTGCTCTAGTATATTCCTTTCTGGGGCTTACAGAGGTTATATGTGACCTTCCCAATATCCACTTAAAGACCTTGACTCTTGCATGGGCTCAAATCTGCTGATCAGGATGCTTCCCCTGACCCTCAAATCATTCAGTCCTCTGCAAATTACCTGCAGGCTGCCCTCTCTAAAAATAAAGGTTGCAATAGTGTGTACAATGATCGCCCTCCTTCCCATATATTCGGGCTGTGACCTGGGAGGGATGAGAAGGATTAGCATACCACCAGGGCAGCAGCAGGAGAGTGGGAGACCTACCTGCAGGGCGGTGGGCGCTGAGGCATCCTGTACATGAGAGCCCTTCCCAGCGAGGGCAGGTGCTGGCTGTGCCCCAGCCTCACTGCTGGGAACTGCAGAGAGGGAAGGAAGGGAGAGGGCCTGACTATCCTTTGCAGCTTTGCCAGCCTTACTATCAGCAGGGAAGGTTCCCACTTGGGGCTCCACAGGACAGGCCAAGAGCAATTCACAACTCATAAATGGCCAGCCGCTCACCACACAACAAAGGCCAAGATGCAGCAGGAATTGGCTGTTGGTCCCTTAGCTGTAATTTCACTCTACTTTGGGGCATTAGGCAAAAGATGGAAGAAAGCAGTCCTGAACAGCGTGTCCAGAAGCGCTATCACTCAGCGAGAGGGCATTAAGCCTTACACGAATAGAAGTGTCATGCTCAAGGGTAAAGGCCTGGAGCAATGCCTCTGTATTTTTAAAATGATAAATGCCACATTTATCAAGCACTGACTTGGTGCCAAACACAGTCCTAAAAGCTTTTAATATGTTATATCTCACTTAATCCTGACAATAGCCTTGTGAGTTGGTATAATCACTTCTGCTTTAGGGATGAAAGAGGCCTTATTGCCATCATTCTACTGATGAAGAAATGAGGGTTCAGAGTGATTAAGAGGCACTCCAGACACCAGAAAGCCTAGGGTCTGAAATTGAGGTGTCTGGCTCCAGGGATCACATAACTTCTTTGTCTTGTAGTGAGTGAAAGACTATTGTACAGGCGGTACCCAAACTATGATGACTGGTCTTACGATTTTTTCACTTGACAACAGTGCCCGGTGCCAGAATGAAACTCATCAGTAGAAACTGGCTGGGCTACGCTATGATGCTCGGTCAGCCAGACATATTACATATTCTCAATCTAGGATGGGTTTCCCGAGATGCAGCCTAATCAAGTCCAGAAGCAAATCTACTGATCTTTTTGCAATGGTGAGACTAGGCATGACTTACAGGATATAAACTGTTTTCTTTTGTTAAAATTTAAACTCAAACACATTTAGTTAAATTTCCCATTAAACAATGGAACTCTAGGGGAGTGAAAAAAACAACCACCTCTGTCCATTTTTAGAAGTGAGAATATTATATAAGCACTCACAGGAACTTCAACTGAACTCTTCGCTCTTTGTCAAAATGCTATTTGAACAAAATAGCAAAAGCATTCATTTGAAAGCACAAGCAACTTAAAAATGTAAATGGTTTTTGTTTTGTTTTTTTGGACCAAAATTTGGTTCCTTTGGTTCTATAAGAACTGGATGCACAATTCAGTAGCATTTTAAGTCACTGGATCACCTCTTTTCCATCCCCAATAACCCACCCAGATTTCTTCCAGGAAAGTCCAGAATCAGCACAGATTTTCCATATTAAGCATAATTCCAAAGCCGAGAGTGAGAGACGTTCACAGTAGCAAAGAAAAATGTGTTCTTGCTTCTTGCCCCAAGAGAAAAAAAAGGCTTTCATGTTGTGAAACAGCACATGTTGGCCAAATGATCTTAAACTTCATGAAACATCAAGCGAAAAAAAACAAAACAAAAAACACCCCTCCAAAAAACCAGAACACAAAACACTTCACTTCACGCCAGGAATCTTACAGGCAGTCGCCAACATGCCTACTATAATAAAAACTTGCTGGTTCTCTCTCCACAATGCTCTCCATTTCTTCTGTGCAACATCCTAGCTTAATGAAAGAGACACTGAACGCTCCGTGCTCACAGGCTACCTTCTGGGACCTCAAACACATCAGCTTCACTGGCTGAGTTTAATACATACAAAGGATCAGTTTTGTTTCTTCCCAAGGCCAGTTGTGCTTGTTAAAATCATAAATGTAACTAAAAAAAAACCAAAGTTTTTCATGGAAATTATTTTGAATGATTTGGAACTACTCCATAAAGATAGGTTATTAAAACACATTGCTATTGAATTAAATGTTCTCAAGGCATCTTGGATTTGGGGGATGAGGCTAATAAAAATATAAATGGGTCCTGCCCTCAGACTGGTTCACAGGATTGAAGGTCTCACTCCAAGAATTGAAAGTAGCAATTATGGGCTCTTCATTTATACAAGAGCAATAAGGTAGAACTTTCTTCAGCTGATCACACTTCAAGCAAAGGTCTTGGCTGTACATCAAATATTTGTGGTCTCAAAGCACACTTAATGTTTTAAGTTAAAATCTACTATAAAAACATGTAATTTTTAATGATCCTTTCAGGTAAGACTTTTCATCAATCAACTACTATAGCAATACATTCAAACAAGAGGATTTCTACTGCAGTTCTTATTGTGGGCAACTTTTTAACACCATCACAGTACACCTTCCAAGGCAACCGTTATTTCAGCATCTACCCTATTCATCACTGGGCAAAATATTCTTCAACACTTTACCAATCAACAGTGCCCAGATTGGTAATTCACTTACTCTGTTTATTAGAACTCCCCATGAAATGTAAAATCATGGCTAGAAAGAAGGGAAATGTACTGGCAATGTTCTCCTCAAACTGACACGACAGCCACTGAGTATACTGTGTATTGTGCATCCGACCCTAGGTACTGCCAGCACGGTTGCAGGCAGGCAACTTCCTATGAAATACAGCTGCTTCCTCTATAGTCCAGTTTTCCAATGCAAATAATTGCACATCATGGGCTTGAACAACAAGGGTGTTCAATTTGCAGTATATGAGGAATATAATTATGACCAGGTCAGAGTCAGGAGACAGCAAGAACCAAGCACATAGGACCACACTGTGAAAAACTGAGTCGGCATTCCTTGAAACATCTTATCTCACTGTCTGGAACATTTCCTTCCCAGGCTTTTCTTAAGAAAACCTTACACAGAATTGAGGATTTTATCTTTCTTATTGAGACTATTTATACTTATTTAGACAATTCAAACATAAGTTCACTAAAGTTATGAACCACATCTTAGGGACTTTTCCATCTGCTAAGTATAGAATCTTGAATTTAGGAGTGCTCAAATACTACTTGATTTAATATATTATTTTCCCTGAAGCTTGGCTCAATGCTCACTCCAGCAGAGATTCCACAAATAAAATGCTTGAAGTCAACTCTGATGTCAGCAAATAACCAGAGGAAGCTGACTCTAATTTGAAGCATGAGTAAAGAAAACAAATGCGATAGAAACTTAGCATGCTAAATAACAAAGGACACAACAGGAACTAAAAACATTCAAGAAGAATTTTCCTTCTCTCCTTCCTTTCCTTCCTTCCTTTTTTCCCCACTCCTTCCTTTTAAAAATATTTTTTTTATTTAAAAGTATTTTATTTCAGAAAGGGAGATGGAGAAAGAGATAGAATGATGAGAGAGAATCATTGGTCAGCCATCTCCTGCATGCCCCCCCACACTGGGGTCAAGCCCATAGCAAGGGCATATGCCCTGATTGGGACTCTAACCTTGACCTCCTGGTTCATACATAGGTCAATGCTCAACCACTGAGTCACATCAGCTGGGTATTTTCATTAAAAACAAACAAACAAAAAACCATACATTTTCTTGTTTTGTTTCTAAATTTATTTTTATTATTTAAAATATTACAGATGTCCCCTTTGTTTGTGTGTGTGTGTGTGTGTCTGTGTGTGTTTTCCCATTGACCCCCCTCTTGCAGAATCTGCCTCTTCCAGGCCTTTAGCACACTACTGTCTGGGTCCGTGGGCTACACATATATGCATATAAGTTCCCCAGTTCATCCCTCCCCCTCACCCCCTACATCCACCTACCTTCTGAAATTCATCAGTCTTATTGATTTCAGAGAGAAAGGGAGAAAGATAGGAGCATCAATGGTGAGACAGAATCATTGATTGGTCCTCCTCCTTTCCTTTCTCATTCCTTTTCTTCCTCCTTCCTTCCTCCCCTTCCTCTCCCCTTCCCTCTCTCCCTCCTTTTCACCCTCTCTCTCTTCTTCCCACTCTCTCTCCTTTCTTCCCTCCCTCTCTTCCTTCCTTCCTTCTCTCCCTGCCTTCCCTCTCTTCCTCCCTTTATTCTTTTTCCTAATTCTAGTCAATTGAAAGGGTGCAATTGTTTAGAAACCATTATCAACAGGAGAAACCAAGATGGTGGCATAGGTAAACACCTGAAATTGCTGCCTCGCACAACCACTTCAAAACTACATCTAAAAGACAAAATGGACATCACCCAGAACCACAGGAAGGCTGGCTGAGTGGAAATTCTACAACTAGAAGGAAAGAAAAGCGCACACTGAGACTCAGAGGAGGTGCGGAAGTAAAGTGCAGAGGTACAGAGGCGCGCAGAAAGGGCTGGCAACTGAGGACGTGGTTGTCCTTTTCAACTGAGAGGGAGACACAAGCTCCTGACTGCTCTGAACTCCAGTTCCAGGTGAGTCTCGGGGGACCCAGACTCTACGGTCTGGCATCAGGTGGAACTTGAGGGCGGCTTCCTCTCAGGTGCTTCCACCGACACTGAGACCCGGGGCCTCTTAGAGCTGGGCTGAGGATCAGCCATAGCTGTTTACTCTGCCCTGCTGATTCCCTGAGACCCTATCCCACCCAAGCTGTCCACAGAGGCTTTTGCATATGAATAGTCTGGCCCTTTGCAATCTAAAATTACCTAACAAACTGCAGTTATGTCAGAGAGATGCAGAACATCCAAAAAGAAGGCCCAAGGCCCCACAGCAGCTTGCATTGCTTCACAGCTGGGCCTCATCTGGGCACCTCCAAACCCCAAACAAAGAAGAGGAATCTGCAGATCTTTCCATAGCTCCTACTGGGTAGCCTCAGGCAGAGGCTAAATTAGCACCTCTTTAGAGATCCATGAGCCAGTACCCAGTGGTCAGATTGGGATCATCCAGATTACAACTCCTCAGATCCATAAGGGACACACTCAGGGAGCAGACTCAGTAAGCACCAAAGCTCCACTTAAGCAAGTCTTGCCCCATTAGGGTGTCTCAGCACAGAAGTTCACCCACCATAGACACAGCTGATTTGAACAGCCAAGTGGCCTGGAGGTCAATTCCTTCCAGTGATACCAACAACAATCAAGGCTTAACTACAACAAGACTGTGAACACAGCCCACAAAGGGGTGCACCAAGAGTGTCCACCTCAGGTAATTGGTGAGGCTGAGCCACTGGGCCCTACAGTACACCTAACACAGAAAGTCACTCTATCAATGTAGGGAAGCAGCAAAAATGCTGAGACAAAGAAACATGTCACAAATGACAGAAATGGAGGAAAGCAAACTACTGGATATAGAGTTCAAAATCACAGTTTTAAGGTTTTTCAAGAATTTTCCAGAAACCACCAATAAATTTAGTGAGATCCTCAAGGATATGCAAAAAGACCAACTAGAAATTAAGCATACACTGACTGAAATAAAGAATAATGTACAGAGATCCAACAGCAAACTAGAGGATCACAAGAATCAACTCAAAGATCTGAAATGCGAAGAAGCAAAAAACACCGAACTGGAAAAGAAAAAAGAAAAAAAAAAAAATATGAAGATAGTGTAAGGAGCTTCTGGGACAACTTCAAGCGTACCAACATCAGAATTATAGGGATGCCAGAAGAAGAGAGATAGCAAGATATTGAAAACCTATTTGAAGAAATAATGACAGAAAACTTCCCCTACCTGGTGAAAGAAATAGACTTACAAGCCCAGGAAGTGCAGAGAACTCCAAACAAAAGGAATCCAAAGAGGACCACACCAAGACACATCATAATTAAAAAGCCAAGAGCAAAAGACAAAAAGAGAATCTTAAAAGCAGCAAAGGAAAGCAGTTAGTTACCTACAAGGGAGTACCCATACGATTGTTAGCTGATTTCTCAACAGAAACTATGCAGGCCAGAGGGAGTTAAAAGAAATATTCAAAGTGATGAACAGCAAGAATCTACAAACAAAATTACTTTACCCAGCAAAGCTATCATTCAGAATTGATGGTCAGATAAAGAGCTTCACAGATAAGAAAATGCTAAAGGAGTTCATCACCACCAAACCAGTAGTATATGAAATGCTGAAAGGTATTCTTTAAGAAGAGGAAGAAGAAGAAAAAGGTAAAGATAAAAATTATGAACAACAAATATATATCTATCAACAAGTTAATCTAAAAATCAAGTGAATAAAAAACCTGATGAATAGAGTAAATTGGTGAATAGAATAGAATCAGAAACATAGAAAGAGAATAGACTGACAATTCTCAGGGAGAAAGGGGTGTAGGGGTGCGGGAAGAGACTGGACAAAAATCGTACACCTATGGATGAGGACAGTGGGGAGGGGGGTTAAGGGCAGAGGGTGAGGTGGGAACCGGGTGGAGGGGAGCTATGGGGGAAAAAAGAGGAACCACCGTAATAATTTGAAAAATAAAGATTAAAAAAAAAAGAAACCATTATCTACTATTACCCTTCAGAGAAGGAAGGTCTGGGGTCAATTATGACATCTCAAAGTACCCATCATCCCTACTGAGTAATTCAGATGATACCACCGAAGACACTGCATTAATTATATACAAGATGATGACAGATGTGCTCCTGAAATCTGATTGCAGATTTAAGAAGGGAGTGAGAAGGGAATGATGAAAGAAAGATTCACAGAAGAATATGTGGCAATGCCGGAAATTAAATGCAATTACACTAAATAATTATTTTACTCAGGACAGTTTCATAAAAATATCTCATTAGTAACGGGCAAAAATTCAGACATTTCATGATTTTTTTTCTAAAATAAAGATACTCCAATAGTTTAGCTGAACACAGTATGATTTCATTGTTACAGAAATTTTTCCTACAAGAGGACGGAAGCATTTAGCATGTCAAGCATTAAATCTCAAACTGGAGTTGGAGCCAATTTAGTGTGTTAGAATCATGGCTGTGTGCTTCTCTACAGCAATCATAGTCCACAGCATGCAATCATGCTCCTCTCATGACGAAAGGGTCCTTGTCTTGGAAAACAAAGTTGACAAACTGCATAAACAAAAATTATTTCAAAGGCATCTTTCAAACCTTGGTAAAATAGTTTGCATTTGCTCTAAAGTCATATTTTCCTTCATATTTTTTTCTGCTAGGAAATGGATGTGTACCTCAGCTTTATCACACTCTATTCCTTAATAGCTTTAAGATTCTCCTTTGTGCCACAAACTGTTTATAGACACTTTCAATGGAAACTCTGAGAAGACAAAGACAATACTCCCAATAGACTGGTCTTATTAAGGATGCTGACATAGAAACTCTAAGAAACTAACAAAACCCATGGACCAGGTGTCTTCAATGGCATCCATCTCATAAGAACCCAAACCTTAAGGCTTATTCTTGTGTTTCAGCACTCCCCTCTAGCCCCCTGCTTAGATCTGCAAAATGAAACACCAACAGCAACACCTGAGAAACAAACCCTAACCCTGTCATCACACTCACAGCTGGCAGAGACCAATGGAGTATTCAGGGAAACAGCCAAGTGCCAAACTCTCAATAGTCTACCTTAACTTACAAAGCTTTTCAAATACAACTCTGAAAACAAGTCACCATCTAGGGAAGGAAGGTTAGCATGAATCATCCTGAAATTTGTATCAAGTTAAACTTAAATTTAATGAAATATTGTCCCACGTTAAGAATTAAGAAATAAGATGTAATAAAAACTCTTGCAAGCTGACAGCTGTCAGGGCAAGGGGATGAGGGTGAGGAGATTGAGTAAAAAAGAAAAAAATTCAGACACAAATAACATTTGTGGTGATTGGGGGTGGGTGGGAAATAGAGTAGGTGGAAGAAGGTATAGGGGGTTAAATGGTGATGGAAGGAAACTTGACTTGGGGTGCTAAACACACAATACAGTACACTGATGATGTGTTGTAGAACTGTGCACCTGAAACCTGTATAATTTTGTTAACCAGTGTCACCCCAATAAATTCAATAAAGAAGCACAAAACTTTTTGGGCTAAGGAAATGCCATGCCAACTTCTGCCACCCTAAAACCAGATAATCCAAAGCCACACACAGTTTGTAGTTTGGTTTAAAACCACAAATGAAATAGCTAATTAACTGAATCTACAAGTTTGAAGGAAGAGAACGAATTAGGATGAAGCAGGAGCATTCTTGGTATATAGTTGGGTAGGTAAACACTTTAAAAATCTGAACAATGGCCCTGACCGGTTTGACTCAGTGGATAGAGCATTGGCCTGCAGACTGAAGGGTCCCAGGTTCAATTCTGGTCAAGGGCATGTACCTTGGCTGCGGGCACATCCCCAGTAGGGGGTGTGCAGGAGGCAGCTGATCAATGTTTCTCTCTCACCCATGTTTCTACCTCTCTATCCCTCTCCCTTCCTCTCTGTAAAAAATCAGTAAAATATATTTGAAAAAATAACTAAAAACATGACATACAGAATCAAGTACACTGCAGTTTTATAAAAATAAAAAATAAAAAATATCTGAACAATGCATAGATTTCCCAACCGATTTCTCTACACATTCTACAAAAGTTTTGATAACCAGTAAGTACATAGATATGATGAATGTGTGCTATATTCTAGTACTTATTTACCAGTTCCAATCTTTTCATTGTTATTATCAAACTAGAGACCTGGTGCACAAAAATTTGTGCACTCGGGGTGGAGGGAGTCCCTTAGCCCGGCCTGTGCCCTCTCACAGTCTGGGACCCCTCAGTGGATGTCCTATGATGGCCCCAGTCTGCCAGGCGCCTTTTGTGTGTGTGTGTGTGTGTGTGCATGTGTGTGTGTGGCCACTGGGGACCTGCCCCCAGCTGCATCTGAGGATTGGAGCAGTCCTTCTGTGTGTGTCTACCTGCTGGGGACCTGCCCCTAGGCACACCATCAAGGCTTGGAGCAGGCACCCCCTCTATGTTGATCTCTTAGACTCTTGCCCTCCCCTGCATGTTGTTCTCTTTTTTGAGCTGTGGCCAGGGCTGGGTGCTGCCTGCCTCCCAAGCTTGCCTACTGCCCATCTTCCTCCAGCCACCAGAAAGCAGGGAAAACCCC
>PVJC01019410.1:0-30268 GCA_004026665.1 Murina feae
TCACCTAGGGTTCCAGTCTCTTCACTGTTACCCACCCCCACGCTCTAAACAATAAAACAGTAAGAAACTCGCTGAGAAAGGTTCTGCCAAAATTACACGCCTGCTGTTTTCAGACTTGAGAAACAGACACTCCAAAGTGATTTACAGGAAAACAAAAGCACAACTAAAAGTCTAGCCTGGTGCACCCCACAGAGCAGGTTTAACTGGTATGCTGCAATCACCACTACACTCTGAGTGCGCTGGGATTCTGTCCCCAGCCAATGGCCCCCGGCATCTGGGCTTGCCATCACCTTCCAGTCCACAGAGGGCATTTCTCACTGGAGTCAATTAGGACAGCTGTAAAGATGTTATTTTACCAAAATAAACTTTTTTTAAAATTAAAAGTTATGATTGTGTGTTCAATACAGCTCAGCGTGTGGTGTGTCAGCTTTGCTGTATGTTATTTTCCTATTACTATCCCAGGAAAGATCTCTATCAGTGACTGCCTGCAGAATAGAGGGGAAAATCCGAAATGGAGCATTATAACTTAGAAAAGGAAAAGAAAAAACAGAAACAACAACCTGGGGTCCCATATCCTCTTTACCAATAAGAAAGGGAAAAATTGCCTTGCCCGGTTTTGCTCATTGGTTAGAGCATTGGCCTGAGAGCTGAAAGGTCCTGGGTTCAATTCCGGTCAAGGGCACATGCCCGGGTTGCAGGTGGTCCCCAGTGGGGGACATGCAGGAGGCAGCCTATCGATGGTTTGTTCTCATCATTGATGTTTCTCTCTCTCTCTCTCCCTCCCTTCCTCTCTGAAATCAAGAAAAAAAAATATTTTTTTTTAAAAAAGGGAAAAATGTGCCTGATATGATGAGTACCTTAGTTCACATACACAATAATTATTTTCAAGTCTGCTGTTTGTCTCAAGCAAATGGGCAGGGGGAAGCAAGAACACAATTCCAACTCTTCTCTTTCTATTTTATCCTCTAACTGCCCTATTGGGCTGCATTCTCTCTCTCTCATGCTTAAATCATCTACACACATGCACGTGTATGCACGCGTGTGTGCATATACACACACTCACACACATAATTGTCAGGAGGGCAACAGAGAGGTGATATCCCAGGGTTCTCTCAGTGTTCATTTTTCTGTTCTGGTTCTGAAAATTGAAAACAGAAGATTCTAACAGTTGGTCTAGTTTCATATACTTGGTTAAAATTAGCATCAAAATCAGTGTATATTAGCACATCCCCCCAAAATTAAATAATATACAAGCTTTGTACATAATGAAAAACAGAGTTAGGCTCTGGCTTCAGATGAAATTTTGAACACCTAGGGGTGTGTTCATGTCATTCAAGACTCTTAGTTACATAAGTCCTTGTTATATGGAACTGCCTTGCATGTTGCCGGGCGTCAGTCATATCTGGCTCCTGCCATTCTTCCTAAATAATATCTTGTGCCAAAATGTGAAGGGTCTTAACATCTCTGATAAATTTGAACCTTATCCTAAAGATAACTGGGATATTTTAAAGTCTTTTTCCTAAGGAAGGAAAATATAAGTTTTAGTTGTACAGTAATGATCTAGGCTGTCAATTTCTTAATGAAGGCACCATCTTTGTTGTTTCACCATAGTATCACCAAAGATTGGTTAGGAAGAAGGCAAACAGCAGATAACAAATGGGGGTTAAACAGATGGTGAGATAGAAGAAAAAGAGAAAGACAGAGGCATAAAAATAGAGGAGAACATAGGAGGTAGGAAGACCGGTAATGTGGCTAATATAATTATTTAATTAATTATTAAATAAGGCCCAAACTAAAGTTATCATGGGGGAATAGTGAGAACTGGACAAATGATACATATTTAGAACAAATAATCAATAGGTCCTGTGAAAAAGTAACCAGAACATAGAATCCGTAGCCCACATAATCATAATTTAGGAAACAATAGCTTTTAGGCACAAAGAAAGTACAATACAAAAAACACAACCTAAAGCTACTAAATTGTTTCTGTAAAGTATGAATAATTTCTCAAGCACTGCTATTTTTTTAAATATATGCTATTGATTTTTTACAGAGAGGAAGGGAGAGGGATAGAGAGTTAGAAACATCGATCAGCTGCCTCCTGCACACTCCCCACTGGGGATGTGCCCGCAACCAAGGTACCTGCCCTTGACCGGAATCGAACCTGGGACCCTTCAGTCCGCAGGCCAACGCTCTATCCACTGAGCCAAACGGTAAGGGCCACTGCTATTTTTTTTTATATGACATAGGAGCAAACTCAGGCATACAATAAACTTCAGTAATTACCTGCTGACTTTATATAAATAAGCAAGGCTCTATCTCATTCTCAAATCAAGCTGCCCCAACAATGGGTCATTCTGACGTTAGCTGTGATTGAATGAACAGGGTTTGCAATACACTTGCAACCGTTTCCAGACTGTTTTCTCAATTTTACACTTCATGGTTGTAATTTTTGCCAATTGTCTTTGGATTAGTCATATATATTTTTTAATTTAAATTCTTTATTGTTTAAAGTATTACATGAGTCTCCTTTTTTCCCACTGACCTCTCCCCAGCTGCTCCCACCCCCAGCACATGCTCTCACCCCCCTACTGCCTGTGTCCATCGGTTATGCTTTGCAATGCACACAATTTCTCTGGTTGACCTCTCATGCCCTCACCCCCTGCCTTCCCTCATAGGTTAAACAGTCTGTCTGATGTTTCTATCTCTCTGGTTCTATTTTTGTTCATCAGTTTATGTTGTTCATTATATTCCACAAATGAGTGAGATCAACACACTCGCTTCATTACATCATTAATTACCAAAATCAGTAATAGGTACTTTTAAAATAAAGTTTAGGATGTGGCAATGTTTAAAGGGTCATAGGTATGAAGGATGTACCTTCCTGATGCAGAGGTGAATTGAACAAATGCAGCAGTTTATGAAAGCAAAAAATCATTTTGGAGAGTGGGAGATTAAACGAATTAGAAAAAAAGAAAAGGGCGAGAAAATTAGGGACAAGGAGCTCATAGATGTCAGTGGAGTATGGCACGAAAAGCATAGTGGATTATAGGGAGCTTGAAAAAGAGACAGGAACAAGGATGAGCAAAGGCTTACTAATTGGGGTGACTTTGCACATCTTCCTGAAGGATATAAGTAACAGGTTTAGTGAGGAAAAGAAAAACAACAAGCTCAGAAACACTTATTGCTGCATTATTCACAATAGCGAAGATATGGAAACAACGTATGTATCTGTCAATAGATGAATGGATAAAGTAGATGCGGTACAAATATATACAATGGAATAGTATTCAGCCATGAGAAAGTCCTGCCATTTGAAACGACATGGATGAGCCTGGGAGCATGATGATAAGTCAAACAGAGAAAGATAAATAATGTATGGTATCATTTATGTGTGGAATCTGAGAACAAACAACAACAAAAAAACCCTCTTAGAAACAAGAGAGTAAAATGATGGTTTCCAGGGCTTGGAGGTGAGGGAATTGGGAGATGTTAGCCAAGGGTAAACAAACAAACACACAAACATTGTAAGAAGGAAACAAAAAACCAAGGCACGTTAGTAGATTAAAGTCACTGTGTGACAGTTATTGAACAAAATAACAGAATTTAGGGTCGTGCTATGGAAGATGATAACTCAGAAAGACAAAAAAAATTATTTAGAAAAGAGAAGTCAAACTATGATAAAACCCCAATAGAAAGACACAAGTACCTATGACAACTTTTTCGTATCATGTTTCCAATTAGCAAATTTGTTTAATGCCACTGAGCACAAGACAAACAAATAAGGCTTTCCATGGGGTCCGAGGAAAGGGAGGATAGTGAACAGGAGAACCTTCCTGTACTTTCATATCTAACATATAGAAACTCTAAATTATAGCAACCGATAAGATTAAATTTTGAATATTCAAGAAATTGTGGCAAAGTTTTGGACAATGGGACAGTCATGGTACTTTTGGTTGGTAAAGCCATCAGAATGAAGACGGCCTTTGTTCGTAGCTCCTCCCACTCCACCTTCCTTCCCTTTGACTT
The DNA here is from genome assembly GCA_004026665.1 of Murina feae. NCBI lineage: Eukaryota > Metazoa > Chordata > Mammalia > Chiroptera > Vespertilionidae > Murina > Murina feae. Next base: position 4,030 of record PVJC01019410.1, read on the forward strand.
GTTGGAACCTCCAGGTTCTCTGACTTAGGGCCTGCCATTGAAGAATCAAGGATAATCTCCATTAAAACGTTAGGTTTGCCTGGGGTGTGAATGGCTGGGGTTGGGGGGGGGGTTCAATTGGGGGAAAAAGAGACATATGTAAAACTTTAGACAACAAAAAAATGTTAATAATAGATTAATGTGTTTTGCCTTTAAACAGAAAACACTTATACAAATCCTTCAACACAACTAGACAAAGGCATTTAGCAGTGGGCCTTTAAAGAAGTGACTGGGAATAGTTAGAAAAGCAAAAATGCTGATCTCCCCTAGGCCCTTAGGTTCACGCCTTTAAAATGTGTGTGTGTGTGTGTGTGTGTGTGTGTGTTCTGTAAAGAAATATACACACGCCCTCCCCTTCTAAATAAATATTTTATCTCTCCATAAAGGAAATAAAGATTTAAATTAAACTTTAAAATCATTATTCCTCATCCCCACCCTTACCCTTATGGAATTATAAGTAGTGTAGAGCATTTTGATGTGATGGACAATTTTCTAGGCAACAGAAAGGACACAAAATGACTGAAGGGGGGAAATGAGGTGGTATAAATTAATGTGGGTGATGAGAATGTGTATTTTCCAGGCTAATAGCATTTGGGAAGCTGATTTTGAAGGCTAAGCTAATAGTCAAAACACAGAAAATGGAATGTAATTGGAACAAAGGGGAAAATAATAGAGATAGTAGAAAAGCAAACAGAATGGAATGACCTTATAATAATAATGTTTATGTGTTTTAATAACTTAACTGACAGCAGATTTTGACAAATTATAGAAGGTTTTTCCACTCCATTCTCTTCATACATTGCACCTCTTATCTATTCACAGCAGCAGATGAGTTTGCTCTCATCATATGAGTAACTGAGTGTGAATATTATTGGAGCAGATAAGGGTTGCTGAAGAAAGGTGTTGTATTGTTTATTGGTGGATGCCGTCACATACACACGCACACATGCATGTGTACAGTGCATATGCAAAACTCGGATAATATTTTATATCACATTTTGTGAAAAGTATTTAAGTATTTTATAAAAACTATTTAAATATCCTAGAAGCTCCTGTGAACAAAATCTAAAGGAAAAGAACAGTGAAGTTGCCAGTCCTGAGACCTGCAGACAGTATGTAGAACATTAATTTAAGAAGTATGAGCTCTAACCCTATACTTTCCCCTACAGTTCTGACAAATCTCCTATAAACCCTTCCAATATTATATGTGATCAAAATAAACTGCATTTACATAATTACTTAATAATTTTTAAATCAAATTATTTCATAGGGTATTTATAAATTTATAATCCTATGTATTAGTCTAAAATATTGCTCTCAAATACAATGTAGATTATTATATTTTTCTGCCTCTACTATTACTTCAATCTTCCCTGTTTTCCCAGGACAATGTCTTTCTCTGATCCTCCCTTTCTGCTGCTTTTTTTCCAATGTTTACTTCCCCTCTTGATGTAATGTGCCATCTTTCAATGATTTTGTGTCCACTCCATCTGTGAATGTTCTGTTTATGTTTTTTCTTCTCTTGATCTAATACATTCTCCTCTCTGGTTCATATATGTTTTGCTTTCTCAGTATTACTGAGTCCTATTATTTGCAAATAATATTGCAGGTCAGTGCTGGGTGGTAATCAGCCAGAACCAAAACACAGAACAGCCAACGGCCAGGAAAAGCGGCCAAACAGAGTAATAAGTTAATAAAACTGGTGCTAAGACTTCTAGCCCTAAAATTATTTGAATCTTTTATTCATTAGTCTGTTTTGTATTTGATCGTTCTCCACTTTATAATTGCTCAAAATATTTTAAAAGATGATATCCGTTGTGCCAAGTAGCTGACAAAGTGATGATGCGCCTGCTACATACACATTCCCTTTTCAGGATCTCAGCATGTGAAGGGCATCAGAACCTGTCCTATTATTGTAGCATAGCTTACTGGCTTCATCAGTTATATGTAGGTAATTGTCCTCGTGCAATTGTGTACAAAAGCTATTTGTGATATCTATTTCTCTCTTACAACTGTCCTCTCAGCACTGCCTGCACTCCCAGCCTAAATGAGTAGTGTGTAGGAATTTGAGGGCCTTACCATGTAACAGAATTTTCTTGGTTAGGAGTAATCTCCCTTGCCCAGAAGTTATTGAGTTAATTTCCTAGGACTGCTGTAAGAAAGTGCCAAACACAGTGTGGCTTAAAACAACAGAAATCTATTCTCTCATAGTTCTGAAGACTAAAAGTCTGAAATCAAAGTGTTGGCAAGACCATATTCTCCCTGAAGACTTGAGAGGATCCTTCCTTGCCTCTTTCTAGATTCTGGTGATAGCTGGCAATCCTTGCCAATCCTCAGTTCGTGGCCAAATAGCTCCAACTCCACCTGTTTTCACAGGCCTTCTTTCTGTGTCTGTGTGTCTGTGTTTTCTCCCTTTTTTAAAAAATATATTTGTATTGATTTCAGAGAGGAAGGGAAAGTGAAAGACAGAAAAATCAGTGATGAGAGAGAATCATTGATCAACTGCCTCCTGCATGACCCCTTCTGGCGATCAAGCCCACAACCTGAACGTGTGCCCTTGACTGGAATTATATATAATATTTGAGAATTTATCACTATAATTTCAAATGGCAAAAATGGAAAGGTATTTGTTATGAATTGAATATATATATATATATATATATATATATATATATATATATACTAAATCCTAATCCTGGTGCCCATGAATGTGACCTTATTTGGAAATGGGATCTTTACAGATGTAATCAAGTTGAGATGAGGTCATGCTGGACTGTAGTGGGCCATATAAGATGGGGGTTCTTATAAGAGAAAACAGAGCCCTAGCTGGTTTGGCTCAGTGGATAGAGCATTGGCCTGCAGACTGAGTGCCCTGCCTCCCGCAATCACGGATCTACTTCCAGGCCGCAGGAGAGCCTGGGGGCCTGGGCTGGCTGGCTCCCCCAGGCCCCAGCTGCCCTGCTGCCATTGCTGGCCGGACCTGATCCCCCGCCAGCCGCCATAGGCCGGCTGGCTCCTCCTCCCCGCCAGGTTGTGCTTCTGGCCAGGTTGTTCCTCCCCTCCTAACTCCCACAAGGCAGAGCTCTTCCATCTGCCTTTCAGACCCCAGTGCCGCACACCGCTTCTCCCTGGGCTGAGACCTCCGCCATCTTGGCTGGGCTAATTTGCATACAGCCGCTCTGATTGGCTGGTGGGCGTGGCTTACCCCCGTCCCGGACAAATGGTTAATTTCAATATTATGCTTTTATTAGTTAAGATTATGTAGATGTTTAATTTATGTTACTTGATTATGACTTACAATACTTTTCACTATTTTTTTTTTTCTGGGATCCCATGTGACTGCTGCAGTCCACTGGAGGGCCGTATGAGGGGAGCGCTTTCTCTTTTTTTTTTCCTTTTTGGAATAATTACAAAGGCAGTGTTTATTTTGTTTGTTTTTTTTAATCTTTATTGTTCAGATTATTACACTTGTTCCTCTTTCTTACCCCCATAGCTCCCCTCCTCCCAGTTTCCACCGCACCCTCTGCCCTTACCCGCCCCCCCCGTCCTCATCCATAGGTGTACGATTTTTGTCTAGTCTCTTCCCACACCCCCAACACCTATTTCTCCCTGAGAACTGTCAGTCCACTCCCTTTCAATGTTCCTGACTCTATTCTATTCACCAGTTTATTCTGTTCATCAGATTTTTTTATTCACTTGATTTTTAGGTTCACTTGTTGATAGATATGTATTTGTTGTTCTTAATTTTTGTCTTTACTTTTTCTTCTTCTTCCTCTTCTTAAAGGATACCTTTCAGCATTTCATATAATACTGGATTGGTGGTGATGAACTCCTTTAGCTTTTTCTTGTCTGTGAAGCTCTTTATCTGGCCTTCTATTCTGAATGATAGCTTTGCTGGGTAAAGTAATCTTGGTTGTAGGTTCTTGCTATTCATCACTTTGAATATTTCTTGCCACTCCCTTCTGGCCTAAATAGTTTCTGTTGAGAAATTAGCTGACAGTCATATGGGTACTCCCTTGTAGGTAATTAACTGTTTTTCTCTTGCTGCTTTTAAGATTTTCTTTGTCTTTTGCCCTTGGCATTTTAATTATGATGTGTCTTGGTGTGGTCCTCCTTTGATTTCTTTTATTTGGAGTTCTTTGAGCTTCCTGGACTTGTAAGTCTATCTCTTTCACCAGGTAGGGGAAGTTTTCTGTCATTATTTCTTCAAATAGGTTTTCAATATCTTGCTCTCTCTCTTCTTCTGGCACCCCTATAATTCTGATATTGGTATGCTTGAAGTTGTCCCAGAGACTCCTTACACTATCTTCATATTTTTGGATTCTTTTTTCTTTTCGCTTTTCCGGATGGGTGTGTTTTGCTTCTTTATATTTCCTATTTTTGACTTGATTCTTACTAACCTCTCGTCTGCTGTTGGATCTTTGTATATTATTCTTTAATTCAGTCAGTGTATGCTTAATTTCTAGCTGGTCCTTTTTCATATCCTCGAGGGTCTCACTAAGTTTACCGGTGGTTTCTAAAAAATTCTTGAAAAACCTTATAACCGTGGTTTTGAACTCTATATCCAGTAGTTTGCTTTCCTCCATGTCTGTCATTTGTGACCTGTTTCTTTGTCTCCACATTTTGGCTGCTTCCCTGCAATGATAGAGTGGCTTTCTGTGTTATGTATCCTATAGGGCTGAGTGGCTCAGCCTCCCCAATTACCTGAGGTAGACACTCTTGGTGCACTCCTCTGTAGGCTTTGTGCACAGTCTTGTTGTAACTAAGCCTTGATTGGTGTTGATATCACTGGGAGGAATTGACCTCCAGGCCACTTGGGTGTGAGAATCAGCTGTGTCTATGGTGGGAGAAATTCTGTGCTGGAGACACCCTTATGGGGCAAGACTTTCTTCAGTGGGGCTTTGGTGCTCACTGAGTCTGCCCCCTGAGTGTGTCCCTTATGGGTCTGAGGAGTTGTAATCTGGATGGTCCCACTCTGACCACTGGATATACTGGCTCTTGGATCTCTAAGGAGGTGCTAATTTAGCCTCTGCCTGAGGCTACCCAACAGGAGCTACAGAGAGATCTGCAGATTCCTCTTCTTTGTTTGGGGTTTGGAGTGCCCAGATGAGGCCCAGCTGTGAAGCAATGCAGGCTTCTGTGGGGCCATGGGCCTTCTTTTGGGTGCTCTGGGTCTGTCTGCTCAGCTGCAGTTAGATAATTTTAGATTGCAAAGGGCCAGGCCTTTTATATGCAAAAGCCTCTGCGAGCAGCTTGGGTGGGGCAGGGTCTTGGGGAATCAACAGGGCGGAGCAAACAGGTATGGCTGATCCTCAGCCCAGCCCTAAGAGGCCCTGGGTCTCAGTGTCCTCAGGTAATCGCTGCAAGCACCTCTGAGAGAAAGTCGCTCTGGAGTTCCTCCCAATGCCAGATAGTCCAGTTTCTCCCTGTGTAAGTCTGGATCTCCAGAAACTCGCCCAGAACTGGAGTTTAGAGCCGTCAGGAGTTTGTAATTCCCTCCAGATTAAAAAAGACAACCACATCCTCAGTTGGCAGCCCTTTCCGCGAGCCCTTTCTGTGCATGCCTCCATACCTCTGCACTTCACTTCCGCACCTCCTCTGAGTCTTGGTTTGCTTTTCTCTTTCCACTCAGCCAGCCTTCCTGTGGTTCTGGGTGGTGTCCATTTTTTCTTTTTGTTGTAGTTTTGAAGTGGCTGTGCGAAGCAACAATTTCAGGTGTTTACCTATGCCACCATCTTGGTTTTCTCCCACTATTAATTATTTTTGTGGTGATGGTAATAGGAGAACTGTCGACAAGAAAAGATTTCTGACCTGGCTCATGTGGCTTAGTTGGTTGAGTGTTGTCCCATGAACCAAGAAGCCACCAGTTCGATTCCCAGTCAGGGCATAGCCTGGATTTTAGACCGGATCCCTCTTCGAAGGCATGCAGGAGGCAACCAATCAATGATTCTCTCTCATTAATTTTTCTCTCTCTCTTCCTCTTTCTATAAAATCAATAAAAAGGTATTTTAGAGATCAGCCAAAGGACTGGCATGCATGCATATTAACATAACCAATGGACATGGGACAGTGGGGGCTTGTCCTAGAGGGCAGGAGTGATGGGGGGGTCAATCGGGGGGAAAGGAGACATATATACTTGAAAGAATAAAAAAATAAAAAAAGATTTCTGCTTTCTTCTATAAAACATGTATTGAAATATAAGTTTTAGTAATATGCTACTCAATATTTTATGTTACCCAAATAATATTTTTGTTTTTATTTTTCATGTATTTTTAGTTTTTTTAATTTATCCTTATTGTTGAAAGTATTACAGATATCCCCTTTTTCCCCATTGACCTCTTCTAGCCAGCCCTGCTCCCCATCCCAAAAAACACAAAAATCCATATAAAAGTAGCACTGAGCTATGCTAAAATGTCTAGGAGCAAGTTGAGATATCATCTTTATAGGAAATAAAATTAAGACTGCTTTGAAACTAAGTAATGCCACTCAGGCTTGGCTTGAACGGAGAGTAGATGTAAGATGTGACTATTCAATAAATACTAAGCAAAAAAAGTAAATCTCTGCTTTTTTATTGTTGTTTCAGTTCATCATCCTAATTAAAATGGAAACATTCACCATTAAAATTACCTGCAGCTTTAAGTTTTTCCCACAGTCATTGGTGTTCACTGAAAACACTCAACAGAGGGCCCCAAGAACTGCTGGATCTATGTGCCCCCTTAGTCTTGTCACTATGGCAAGATTGCAGACAGCATAACTAAGTTATGTGCTCTTGTGAAAGAATAATAGCATGTTTGAAGAGTGTAATAACCCTGCTGTAAAGTACTGATTGCACTCTATGGTAAAGGAAATGAAAGAACAAAGACAAAGTGTTTTTAATTCTTACCCTGCTTCCATTTTAATTTACACCTATGTTCAAAAACACTAAAAATGTCTCATTTAGCCTCAAAGGCAGTTTTATTTTTCCAACACCTTTTTGTAATGATGTGATGCTTTAAGGAACAGATGTGTAATCTAACTTAGTAAGTGACAAATAAGAAATACTATCCAATCTCAAGTAGCCATGAACTTCTATGTTTGCAATTTTTAAAAAAGGAGAGTGAGGAGGAGGAAGGAAAGGGAAGAAAATACAGGATGGGGTGGGGGAGGGAGGAGTATTGTTATTTTGTTTGACATTTTTATTGTTACTTTCTCAAATTTTTACTTACTGAGTCATAACAGTAACAAATTATAATCCTGACTATAAACTCCTAAAGAATATAGCAATAAGCAAACAATATTTCTGAAACCCTAAATTTAAAATTAGAAATTTTTAATGTTACAATGATCCTTATTAAAAAGTGTTAATACAAATAATATGTTCACCAATATAAGTATTCATCCAAACCAGCACCTCCTACATATAAGCAGCAAGCTCTTTGGAAGATGTATGGTGTGAGAAGCGGGAGTAATCAAAATTATTTGGATATGTATTGTTTTCTTTTTTCAGTGAAAATAGGAAAGGGAATTCTTGAAACTTTTGTTTCAGACTATAGAGTTCATATCTACAACACTAATGCTAATCCTTTGTTACATTATTTATATAAAAACAAAATATACATGGAAGTAATTTTACATATTGATTGTCTCTATATGCATTGTGGTATAACAAGTCTTAAGAGTATAGCTCATGAGTATTGATGTATAAAAATAAATTGGATTCTGGATAAATAAAAGAAATATTCAAACATTTGAAAGATTTTCTTAAATGAAAAAATCATGACAGGATGAAGCACCACAGTTTTGCCTGGCAGTTGATGAACATTTCATACATTATTTATTAGATAGAAAGCAATATTTAAAAATCAGGGAACATTATCTTTTGTTCATGAACATCCTTTGAAATCATCCTTGTGTGATGATGACCCAGTAAGTATAAAACCACTCACCTTTCTAAACTACTTCTAGAGCAGAGTTCCTGTAATTGCACTCTGATTCTCCTTTTTTTTCTTTCTTTCTTCTTTTTTTTTTTTTTTGAGTCGTATCTGTAAAGACATTTGGCATCTCATCAACAAAACATCAGCTGGAAAAAGGCCTTCCTACGCGTTCTGTCAAGGGAATTACAAGTTCAGGTAGAGTTTTAACACACATCAAGGACTTACTGACATAATGTAGATTGCATGCTTTCATTCCATCTATTATTTGTAACTTCCTCTTTTAATAGAAATGAAAACAATTATAGAGCTGAAAAGAATACAACATCTCTTTGAAAGTACTGTATTATAAGTCCATGGATATGTATAAATTGACAAACACATGTATAAGGTAGGTATTTATACATTAGATGACACTGGTTAAAGTTAATTTCTATTTTCAAATTTTGTAGGAAACACTTTGAAAGTCAACCCAAGCCAATAAATCAACAATATTCTACACAGGATAAGAAAGGCTTTATTATTATTATTATATTATTATTATCATTATCATTATTATGCCATTTAACATGTTCTTGGAACCACTAGTGATTATGTGGCATTTTTACATTTCTAATGTTATTAATAAACTGTTTCTTTCACAAATTCACCACAATTGGGACTTAAAAAAACAATAGCACACAATTAGACAAATATTCCCTCAATCTAACCCTGGAGATATCCTTCATAGTGTGCCAACAGTTCTGCACTGTGTAAAACCCCATCCGGCATGCGGTCAGCAGTCCTACAACAAATCAATGGTTCAACAAATTAAGAATCAAATCTCAATCTACAAATGAAAGGGAATGGTGATCCTGGCCAGGCACTTCAATTGGTGAGTGCTCTCCAATAGAGACGCTAAGGTTACAGGTTCGGTCACTGAACACTTTTAAGAATCAACCAATGAGTTTATAAATGCATAAATAAGTGGAACAACACATACACACCTCTCTCTCTCTCTCTCTCTCTCTCTCTCTCTCTCTCTCTCTCTCTCTCCACTCCCCTCTAAAATAAATAAATAAGTTTTAAAAAAAGGAAGGTGAATGGTAAAAATATACTTGACAAGGTTCTGTTGAATATATGAGATGTGGGTATTATAAAACAGTCTACTTACTGTGCATTTGATTCAGCCTTAAAGAATCATGGAGATGGAGATGTTTCATCTGTCAATTCAACTTTACTTAAAGTACCTTTTTATTTTTTAATTAAATCCTACTTCTTATGATGATTTTAGGAAACAGTTTTCATTTAAGCACCATAGAGTGACTCATGCTTACTTCCACTTCCTTTAGAAATGGAAGTAATGGAAAGGAATGCTGATAAAAGAATAAGCCTGCAAGAACAAAGATAATTAGAAGACAACAGTGTGTGAGAGATGTCAGTAAACTTTTAGAAAATGAAAAGCAGATGGAGAGTAATCAAATAAGTAGAGGAAAATGAGGATGAACTCAAAGACCTGCCAATGAGAATATGAGAATATTAATAAGTAGCTAGTCAATTTAGCCCTCAGAATTCCAGAAAGGCTTGGGACACAGAGGCCCACAGTAAAAGGACAGGCAGAGGTGTGCCTTGGAGCTCATTCTTGATTTTCAGCCTCTGGAATTCCCCAGGTGAAATTCTAATCTGTCCCCCACCACTACCTCCCCCAAACACACACACACAGCAAGGAAAAACTGAAGGAAGGGGTAGTCCACTCCAGCTTAGCAGGTGGCAGTTTTAATAAGCAAGAGAACTGATAGATGAGTCTTTTCTTGGGTGGCCAAATGACAAGATCTCCACACCTGCCCTCCAGAATCTTAAGACTTTAAATAGAGGTCTTCAGGGGGTTCAGTCAAACATTCAGTTCAGATAGCCTCAACAAGACATTACTCTCCCAAGGTTCATTCTTGAAGTGGCTCCTAGTATGGGAAGGGTGGACAGAACAAGCATTCCAAGGACAAGGGAGGGTATACAGAGCCCCCAATCGCCCCCGTTCAGTTCACAGGTCAACCAGTAGTCATGTCCTCTCAATGACCTCCTCTCCATGAGTGAATTTGTGTGTTTACACACACTGTGTGCACATAAATGAAATCATACATTATGTGACCTCTGAGTTTGGCTCTTAAAATTTAGTATAATGCTTTTGAGATCCATCCATGTTGTCTCGTATATCAATAGTTCATTCCTTTTTATTGCTGAGTAGCATTCTATGGAATGGAAATACTTTTGAAAACCATTCAACTATTGTTAGACATTTCAAGTTGTTTCCAGTTTGAGGATATTACAAATAAAACTGCTATAAACAATCAAGCACAAGTTTTAACAGGCACATAAATTTTCATTTCTCTGGGATAAATGCCCAGGAGTGCCATTGCTGGAATGTATGTTAAATGTATGTGATTTTTTAAAAAAAGAAGCTGAGAAACTATTTTCCAGCGTGGCTGTAACATTTTGCATTTCCAACAGTAAATATGAGAGACTAAATTTCTCTACATCCTCATGAACAGTAGGTATTATAACTATTTTAAATTTTAACTGTTCTAATATATGTAAAGTAATATATCATCATAATGCTAATTTGTATTTCTCTAATGGCTAGTGATGTTAATAATCATTTCCATCCTGATTAAGGTATTTATTTCCCTTCAGCCCTTTCTTTTGATTCATGGATTATTTAGAAATGTGTGGTATACTTTCTAAGTGTTTGGAATTTTTCCTGTTATCTTTCTTGTTTGATTTCTAATTCGATTCCATTATCATCAGAGATCATACCCTACATGATTTAAATCTTTTTCATTTGTTGAGGTTTGTTTCATGGTCCACCTTGGTTTATGTCCTGTAAGCATTCGTAAGTAGTATTCTGTTGTTGGGTGGAATGTTCTACAAATCTTAATTAGACCTTTCTGTTTGATTACACTGCTGAGTTCTAAATCCTGTCTCATTTTTATATCAACTTTTGACAGAGGGAGAAGTCCAAATATAATTTAGATATGTCTGTTTCTCCTTTTATTCTATCAGTTTTTCCTCCACACATTTTGGTGCTCATTGTGCATTGTATTCACATTTAAGGTTGTTATGTCTTCTTTATAGATTAATCATTTTTAGCATTATGCAATATCCTTCTCTATCGTGGTACTTTGATCTGAAGCCTACTTGATTTGTTATTAATACTGCCACTGTTTTCATTAGATTAATATTTCTGTGGTACACCTTTTTCTTTTAATCTCCCTATATCATTACACTTGAAGTATATCTCTTGTAAATAGTATATGGTTAGATAATGTATTTTTATCTACTTTGCCAATATCTGTAATTTTTTTTGCATTTTTATCCATTCCTCCCTTTAAAAAATTTTTATTTTTGAGAGTATTACATATGTCCCTTTTTGTACACACTGACCCAATCCAACCTGCCCTGACCCTACCCCAGGCCTTCACCACCCTATTGTCAGTGTCCATGTGTTTTGCAAATATCCATACAAGTTCTTTAGCTCATCTCTTCCCACCCACCCACCACCCTGCCTTCCCTAATTGTGTATCTATCCTACTAATAAAAGAGTAATATGCAAATTAGGTGTCACTCCGTGACAAAGATGGCCACCCCCATGGCCACAAGAAGGAGGCGCCCAGTCCAGCTCAGCCCTGCCACTGAAATGGTCAGGCCTGTTAGCCAGGTAGGTTGGCTGGGGAGTCAGGGGGTCTGAGGGGCAGAACAGGTGATCAGAGGTGGATGGGGGTCCCCTGCCCAGGCCAGAGGCCTTCACCAGAGGGCTCAGGCATGGGCAAGGGTGGAGCTAGTGATCAGAGGGGTGTGAGGGTGCCCTACCCAGGCATAAGTCCTGGGCAGGGGCAAGGCCGGAGATCACAGTGCCCTGGGTTCTGCAGAACCAGCAATCAGAAGGGCAGGGGAGGAGCCTGCAATCACAGGGGTCTGAGCACCGATGAGACCAGCAATGCAGGGGTCTGGGGGTCCCCTGCCCAGGCCTGCAGCCTCGGCCAGAGGTTACAGGCCTGGGCAGAGGTGGAGCTGGTGATCACAGTGAACTACAGAGGAAACACCTTTTCTTACCACTCATTGACTAAGCTCCCTGTATGCCACTGGTAATATTCTTAGTAACTTGGGTAATAAGAATTCCTAAAGGTGATCTAGGGTTTATCCACCACACTCCTAGAGGAAAAAAAAATGAAGGTCCACTGCTGGAGGGCTAAGAAATGTCATATCCTGCCCTAGCTAGTTTGGCTCAGTGCATAATGCTTCAGCCTGCCAACTTCAGGGTCTGAGTTCAAATCTGACCAAGGGCATGTACCTAGGTTGCAGGCTCCTCCCTGGCCGGAGCCCAGGTCAGGGCATATTCAGAAGGCAACCAATCAAAGTGTTCCTCTCACTTTGATGTTTCTCTCTGTTTTTCCCTTCTCTTCCACATTCTCTAAAAATCAATGGAAACATATCCTCAAGTGAGGATAAAAAAAAAAAAGAGCGAAAGAAATGTCATATCCTATGAAAGACACATCTTGAAAATGCCTAAAGAAAGTTGTCATTTCTTCATGGTGAAGGGACTGGAGTCTGTGTTGATGAAAACACCTTGGTGGCTGCAGTGACTGGCAGTGGCTGGTGGCTTCCCCTGATTAGCCTGGTTGCCTCTCACAAAGGGAGGCCAGACTGCGACTTAGGCCCACTCCCCAAGGGGAGCAGAGAGCTGGCCTAAGCCATTAGTAGGACACCCCCTGAGAGTTCCCAATATGTGAGAGGGGGCAGACTTGGCTGAGGAACCCCCTCCACCAGTGCACGAATTTCGTGCACCAGGCCCCTAGTTTACATATAAAAATTTTTATTTAGTGCACTTATTAATAACTTAAAGTGTGCCATTTTATATTTTGTTTTACTTGTCTTCTCTCTTTTTCATTTGTTTTATTTTTTCTATTTTTCTGAAGATTGCTTGAAAATTTTTTAGAATTTCATTTGGACTTACCTACAATATTTTTAAGTGCATCTCTTTGTATCTCACGTATACATAACTTGTCATAGTCTACTGAGTATAATATTTGACAAGATCAAGTGAAGTGTAGAAACCTTATTTCCCTTACAGTTCTTTCCCCATTTGTAATAAGTTGTCATGAATATTTTCTCTCTGAATACTTAAAACTGCATCAGACAGTATTACAATTTTTGCTTCAATTGTGAACACAATTGAAAAACTCAAGAGAAGAAAAATTATTATAATTGAACATATTTTTTACCTTTACATTTTTCTTTCTTCCTACTGTTTCAATATATACTCTTTTATCATTTCCTTCCTGTTGAGAAACTTCATTTAGCCATTGCTTGCAGATAAGTCTACTGGCAACAAATTCTGTTTTTCTTTATCTGATCTTTTTTTTTTTTTTTTTGGTGGTCTACATGGTTTCTCCTGAGAAATCCACTGTCATTTGAAAAGTTTTTCTCCTATAGGAAAAGTGTTATTTCTCTTTCTCTGCTTTCCAGAGGTTTTCTTTGTCATTAGTACTCAGAAGTTTGATATTGATGTCCTTTGTATGATTTTCTTTATTTTCTTTATTCAGATATTACTCACCTCCTTGAATCACTCTCTATTTACCTTAACAATTGAATTCCAAGTTAAAAACTGTCCCACAAGACAAAGTCTAGCCTGGGATGACTTCATTAATGAATTACACCATAATGACAGAAATTATATTAATGGTTGTCTGAGGACAAGGTGGGAAAGAGGGCCAGGAGGAGTGGGAGGAAGTAGTGACAAAGAATCTTGAAGAAACTTTTAAGGTATGTTCATTATCTTGATTGTGTTGATGTTTTCACAGATATATGCATATGTCAAAACTTATCAAATTGTATACTTTATTTTTATTTTTTTATTTATCTTTATTATTGAAAGTATTACAGACATTTCCTTTTCCCCCCTATTGACTCTCTCTACCTCACATGCCTCCCCCATCAGGCCTTCCCTGCACTGTTTGTGTCCATGGATTATGCATAAATGCATAAAAGTCCTCTTGTTCCAAGTTGTATACTTTAAATATGTGCAGTTTATTGTATGATATTTTTATCTTTCTGAGTTAATTTGAAAATTTTGCCAAGTTAGAGAATTTTACTTTCAAATTCTTATTTTTCTATTCAGACCGAAAGTCATTAACATATCATCTATGTTTGCTTAATTGATGTAATCATATTATCACTTGATCAAGTTCTTTGTAACAGCATTTTCATAATAAAGATAAATGTTCATTATGATTCTTTTCAATAAGGTGATATTTGTGTGTTTAACCTCTATATGGGGGGAGGAAGCATTGTATTGCAAATGGAGGGCTCCACATGTGCATCAAAGTTCCTTAAAGATAACATTCATTTGAAGGAACCAAGGGTAAATGAGAAAAAACGAGGGAAGTAACGGAGAGAAGGAGAGAGAAAGAAAGGAAGGGAGGGAAGGAGAGAAGAAGGGAGGGGGGAAGAAAGGAAGAAAGGAAGGAAGGAAGAGAGGGAGGGAGGGAGGAGGGAAGAGAGACTTAACATAGTCAAAGGAAAAAATTGTATTTTGCATTATAACTTGACTTCTGAAATCCCATAAATAGCATAAAATGTTTGCTTTTATCATCAGAGAAAGGAAGTATACATACTCTGGGTATGTATGAGATATGAAACTAAATGAGAGTTAAATGGACCAGCACAGTAAACAATTACATGATTCACAGAACAGGGTGGCAGAGCCCTAAGGACCATCTATCAAAAACTTTGAAAACAGCTGGATTATGCTAAAAAATCACAGGACTCTTGGCAGTTGATATACAGTGCCAGGCGTAGGCTTTTTGAAATGTGCTAAATGTGCTGATAAAATGAAGCTGCTATATTTAAATAAGATTACCTAGGATTTAGCATTCCTTTTCCCTCCATGATGAGGAATCATATCTTTTTTGTTTGCTTTCGAATGGATACTCCTGTTTGACATCTAGTGTTCTACCCTGTTCTCTAATAGAAATCATTTTAAATTCACTTTTAATAGCTCACAAAAGACATATTAACCCTTGATCAATTTCTAAATACAGCTGACCTTTAATGTAATCCAAGTTATTGAATTTTTAAAAATAGAAATAAAGAAGAAAAGTTAAGGTTCAATACAACAAGAGCAGCCCAGAAAGAAATCCAGGTCTATAGTCTCTTTCCTGAAATCTGTGGGGCAAGATGTGTATCAAAGTTGAGAATGTTAGAATGTTAGAACCAGAATGTGGTACAATGGGGTCTGTGGAAGGACTATAATCAAAGACTCACCATTATTGCGAGGAATTGTAAAACAAAGATCATAAATAACCTCATGTTCAGCCAGCCATCAGAGCAGTTTCAAAACACCTTTTGGTGTTCACATTATTTTGAATTTCAGATTTGTAGGTAAGGAATTATCTCCTCTAATAAAAGCATAATATTGAAATTGACCGTTTCTTCAGGATGCCTAAGCCACTCCCACCAGTCAATCAGAGTGACTGTGCAAATTAGCCAGGTCAAGGTGGTGGAGGCCAGAGCCCCAAGAGAAGCCACAGACCTCGGCCCAGCAGGGCAGACTGAAGACCTCTGCACCGGGATACAGGCAGCAGCCGTGGAGCCGGGAGCAGCCAGCCAGCCCCGAGGCTGTGGCTTGGATTGATGGCGGCGCATACACACAGAGGCTAAGCTTCCATGTGTGTGCCCCGCGATTCAGGCGGCAGCCACGGGTATGGAGAAGCAAGCCCACACTGTGGTCCAGGGGAGACAGAAGCTGTGCTATTGGCGGGTCCCCGAATGGAGGGGTGGATGGTGCAGAGGTAGAGGTGCTCCTGCTTTGCAGTTGCAGTGCTGGAGCTGCATGGGCAGCTGCCACCTGGCTGGGGCTGAGCCCTGAGCTGAGGGTTAATGCCCCCTCCCCATGGAAGCTTTAATGAGGGAAGGAGGGCTGCTCCCTCTCTCACACACACACCGCCTCCTGGGCCCACTCTCTCACTGGCTCCATTTTCTCTGCCACAGGGGCAAGGGTCCCCTGTGAGAGGCCCCATCTCCCTTCAGAGCTGAGGCGAACTCGCAGGAGCCAGGAGACGGAGAGATGGGAAGGGGGCGGGCAGAGAGAGCAGCAGCCAGGGAGAGTTTTGGGGGGAGTAACGGGGGGGGGAGAGGGGTGGAACAGGATGGAGGGAAGAACTTTATAAAAGAGTCAGTGGACAGCAGTTAAAAAAAGAGGATGTAGGCGTAAACTGTAGGGCCTATAATGAAAACCAAGTATAGTTGTGTACTGGGGACAGATTTTAAAAGTAGAAGTCAGAAAAGAATAACAGATAAATGATAGTGGATAATTAGGCAGGTAGATAGGTATCAAAACAGTGGAAGTAGCCCTAACCGGTTTGGCTCAGTGGATAGAGCGTCGGCCTGCAGACTCAAGGGTCCCGGGTTCGATTCTGGTCAAGGGCATGTACCTTGGTTGCGGGCACATCCCCAGTGGGGAGTGTGCGGGAGGCAGCTGATCGATGTTTCTCTCTCATCGATGTTTCTAACTCTCTATCCCTCTCTCTTCCTCTCTGTAAAAAAATCAATAAAATATATTAAAAAAAAACAAAAAAAAAAACAGTGGAAGTAAGTAAAGAAGATTGTATGGCAAAGGAGGATGAGAGAAAAAGAGGGAGGGAAGAAAAGTTATAAACGGGGAGCTGGTAGAGCTTAAAAGGAGAATGGGAAGAAGGAAGGAATGGGGGAGGGAGCAAAGCAGGTCAGAGGGAGGAAGTGAAGAAAAAAATTAAGGTGGGAAGGAAGGAAAAGGGGAGGGTGGGCAGGGGTAAAGATAAAGGAAAGAAGGAATGTGGGAAGAGAATGAGAGTAGTAGGAAAATGGGAAGAATGATGATGGAACAGAAGTAGGAAATAAGGAGGAAAGAAAAGTTTATAAATGATGAGTCAGTAGGAAAAGTGTTACATAAAGGAGAAATAATGTGTGAGAGGAAGAAGCCAATAAGAAAGTCAAATGCAATTGTGCATGAAGGAGATAAGATTAAAAAAGAAAGTTAATAGGGGTGACCAGGCCGGCAGAGGAGGGCAGTTAGGGGGATCAGGCAGGCAGGCAGGCATGCAGAGTGGTTAGGGCAGGCAGGCAGGTTAGTGGTTAAGAACTAGAGGTCCTGGATTGTGAGAGTCCCCAAGAACTCCATATTGGAGAGGGTGCAGGTAGGGCTGAAGGAACGCCCCCCCAGACCCCTAGTTGTGGCATAAAACTATGAAAAAATATATATACACACATTTCAATTGATTCACATTAACTTTCCAAGTGTTTAAAATATAGATGTATGGATGGTAGATTTCAACTATTGTATTTCAATTTTGGTTTTCCAAAGTTTTAATAGAATGCTCATGTAGTTTCTGAAAAGTATGACTGAATCTCATGAACCCAATGTTATTTTTAGAGAAAAAGATCTCAAGAATTATGAAAAGTGGTGTGGTATGCAGAACTGTAAAAATTATAATGAATCATATTTAAGATAGTACATAATCAATATATTTGCTTTATATGTTCTTATATTCTATTTAAGATAGTAAATTATGTTCCTATAACATTAGAACCTCATTATGATACTACTAGGGGCCCGGTGCACGAAATTCGTGCACGGGGGGGGGGGGGTGTTTCCCCTCAGCTCAGCCTGCCTCCTCTCACATATTGGGAGCCTTCAGCGGGTTGTGTCTTACTGATGGCTTAGGCCCGCTCCCTGCTCCCCTTGGGGAGTGGGCCTAAGCCACAGTCTGGCCTCCCTTTGTGGGAGGCGACCAGGCTAATCAGAGGAAGCCACCAGCCCCATCACCCCACTGCTGCAGCCACTGCCAGAACCTGCAGCCACTGCCAGAAACCGCAGCCACCAAGGTGTTTTCAACAACACAGACTCTAGTCCTTCCACCATGAAACAATGACAACTTTCTTTGAGCATTGTCAAGATGTGTCTTTCATAGGATGTGACATTTATTTATTTATATATTTATTTATTTATTATCCTCACCTAAGGAAATGTTTCTATTGATTTTTAGAGAATGTAGAAGAGAAGAAAAAAACAGAGAAAAACATCAAAGTGAGAAGAACACTTTGATTGGTTGCCTCCTGCATATGCCCTGACCTGGGCCCTGGCCAGGGAGGAACCTGCAACCTAGGTACCTGCCCTTGGTCAGAATTGAACCCAGACCCTGAAGTCGGAAGGCTGAGGCATTATGCACTGAGCCAAACTAGCTAGGGCAGAATATGACATATCTTAGCCCTCCTGCAGTGGACCTTCATTTTTTTTTCTCCAGGAGTGAGGTGGAAAAAGCCTAGATCGCCTTTTTGGATTCTTATTACCCAAGTTACTAAGAATATTACCAGTAGCATACAGGGAGTTTAGCCAATGAGTGGTAAGAAAAGGTGTTTCCTCTGTAGTTCACTGTGATCACCGGCTCCACCCCTGCCTAGGCCTGTAACCTCTGGCCGAGGATGCAGGCCTGGGCAGGGGACCCCCCAGGCCCCTGAAATCATTGTCTCTTACCTTGCCCAGGCCTGCAGTCTCTGCCTGAAGCTGCAGACCTGGGCAGAAGACCCAAAAGCCCCTCCTATTGTGGTTCACAGAGCCCAGGCTTCTGCGATCACTGGCTCTGATCCTGCTCCCTGCCATCACAGACTCTGCCATTGGCCCACTGGCAGCCTCTGGCCAAGGCTACAGGCCTGAGCAGAGGACCCCCAGACCCCTGCTTTGCCAGCTCCACCTTTGCCCCACTGCAGCCTCTGGCCAAGGCTACAGGCCTGGGCAGGGGACCCCCAAAGCCCTGCTTTGCTGGCTCCACCAGTGCCCAGAGCTCTGTGATCACAGGCTCCGCCCCTGCCCCTCTGATCCCTGGCTCTGTGGAGTCCAGGCCCCTGCGATCTCCGGCCTTGCCCCTGCCCAGGCCTGAGGCCTCTGGCCCAGGCATTATGCCTGAGTAGGGCACCCTCATACCTCTCCGATCACTGGCTCCGTCCTTGCCCCATCAGATCATCGGCTCCGCCCTTGCCCATGCCTGAGGCCTCTGGCAAAGACCTCTGGCCTGGGCAGGGGATCCCAGCCCCCTCTGATCGCCTGTTCTGCCCCTCAGGCTCCCTGCCTCCCCCACCACCTGCCTGGCTAACAGGCTGATCACTTCAGTGGCAGGGCTGAGCCAGACTGGGTGCCTCCATCTTGTGGCTATGGGGGCTGCCATCTTTGTGATGGAGTGATGCCTAATTTGCATATTACTCTTTTATTAGATAGGATCATGAGAATATATGTAGAACAACTTCATAAATAAGGTCTAAAATCTAGTGCATTGATACTGAGGTCCAACTGATTTCTGTTTTATCTGAAATTTTTTAATGAATGGAAGGAAGGAAGGAAGGAAGGAAGGAAGGAAGGAAGGAAGGAAGGAAGGAAGGAAGGAAAGGAAGAATTCCAAGTGCACTTTATTTTGGTGAATAACATATTAGAGGCCCTGGCCAGTGTGCTCAGTGTTCAGGGGTTATAGCATTGGCTCAGGTCCCATTCCGGGTCAAGGCACATACCTAGATGGCAGGTTAGATCCTATGCCCCAGTCAGGGTCGTGCATGAGGCAGCCAATCCACATGTCTCTCTCACATGGATGTTCTCTCTCTCTCTCACCCTCCTCCTTCTCTCTCTTCCACTCTCTCTAAAAAGCAATGGAAAAAATATCAGCTGAGGATTAAAAATTAATAATAATAAATTAGATATCTCTATGTGTGACTGTGAAAATTGTTACCTCAACTTTCCTTCTTTATTTTTTATATGTATATTTGTATTGATTTCAGAGAGAGGCAAGGAGAGGAAGAGAGAGATACATGGATCACACATTTGGGCATGTGCTCTGACCAGGAACTGAACCAGTGACCTCCTAGTGCATGAGAAGACACTCAGCCAGCTGAGCCACACTGACCAGGCTTCCTGCTTAAATTTAAAGATGCACTTAACTTCAGCATGGTTTTCATATGTAATATTGTTTTTTAGAAATTTGATTTTTTAAAATAAATTCAGATTAGGTTGGACTTGTTTGATAGGTTGAAAATAAGTTCCGCCCTAACCAGTTTGGCTCAGTAGAAAGAGTATCGGCCTGCAAACTCAAGGGTCCCAGGTTCGATCCGGGTCAAGGGAGTGTACCTTGGTTGCGGGCACATCCCCAGTGGGGAGTGTGCAGGAGGCAGCTGATCGATGTTTCTCTCTCATCAATGTTTCTAACGCTCTATCCCTCTCCCTTCCTCTCTGTAAAAAAAAAAAATCAATAAAATATATATATTTTAAAGAAAGAAAATAAGTTCTGAGTATACAAAAAAGTTGGAGTACTTATAGAGGTAAGATGCTATTACTAGTAAAACTCATGACCCCCTTCCCACTCCTCAGTGGATATGAACTCTAATATTATCCTGTGAATCATCTCAGGAGTCTTTTCTTCATTTCATTAAGATTTTCTTCATCGAATAGCAAAATATTTACTCATATAAGGAAATAAAATGATTACGATTAATTTCAAAATAACAGCAAAACCACTCTATTCCGGGCTCCGCGTAAAGTTGTTTCACATACGATACTATTATTTAAACCTTCATCACAGCCCCCTCAAATGTGTACCATTATATGTTCAACAGACAAGGTAAAGAAGTTCATCCAGGCCACAGGTGGACACAATTTTTCGATAATCTACATCAGTCAACAATTCTGTATGAGACTGCTTCCATTTTTCTGATTATGCAAAAGAGTAAGACTATAAAGCCAAATAGATATTTTCCTTAATGACAGGAGCTTGATAGAATTCTCCACTAAATTCTCCCACTAAAACATCAAAATATACATATTCTCTCCCAAAGTTTCTGGCAATAAGCCTGGTTATGCCAGAGATACACAACATAGGAAGTTCAATAAGGAGCTCAAGTGCTTAATCTGTGCTCTTCTTCCCACACATCCAGCCTACTAAGTGTTTTTAGCTTCACACATTCCCTAACCTGCAATCTAAGGCTCTTGATGACCCTCAACTCTGTGTCTTCCCTCCCTATTAGACTGGGACATCTTAAAACTCAATGAAATTAGAAAAGCTTCAATAGCAGCATCTCTGAGATATTAGTGTGCCCTATTGCAATCTATATTTCTGTCTCTTTGTGGTCAGGCAGCTTCAGGTAGTGCCTAGATGTTTTGAGACATTTGATTAGCAGGATTTATTCTCTGAAAGTGTGAGGGCTTTATTACGAGATGTGTGCTGTTACCCTGATTGCTATTATAAAACTGTGGCTTCTTCTTTCCTTTTTGCCATAGTAGCTTTGTATTTTCACTAGGATTCTCTCTGCATGAAATAATGTAGATTTACATGTAGATTTCCTACAGCAACCCACAAGTACTTCTCTGTGAAATTTTGTTTCAACCAATGCATATCACTTTTAAATGCATTTTTACTTACATTTGTATAATTCACCCTAGCTAGTAAGTTTAGCCTTAGCACAGATATTTTTTGTCATGTTCTCTAAATCTTAAAGTCCTAGAACTCTGAACCATACGACAAAAAGTTCTCTTTTTCTTGGACCATCATTCTAATACGAAACGACAAGTCTTACATCATAAAATATTAAATAAAAATAAAACTTTCTGTCAATACTACATGATGGACTTGGATTAAAAAATAAAACAGATTGGCTTTTGCTAACTCTCATTACAGTTCTGCCAAAGGGAGAGTAACATTCTTATTTGGGTAAAGCCTACATATATTTTTTTCTGCCCCCCACCTCCCTCAACTGGTACTTTGGTTAAGCTTTTTCATCCAATTCCAATTTCAATAAACTTGATTGGCATGGAAAGGAATGCAAACATGGCTAAATTAAGTTTGTGGTGTTAGGGCAGCAGGATTCACAGAGGAAATGGTGTGTGTGCGTGTGTGTGTGTGTGTGTGTGTTTCATCTTCATTTTCCATTAAGTAAGGGAAATGGAAGTGGATATTTCAGTCCTAGAAAGGCAGAGAAAAAATAGACTTCACAGTGGGGCTACTTTCTGAAATGAACCGTGAGCAGGAAGTAAATATTGTTTTTAAAGAAATAAAAGAAATACCAATTCAGTATGCTGTATCAAAATAAAATGTGTAATACGAAAATATTTCTGTTTTGTGGGCCTGAAGTTTAACAAAATTTCGTGGACCCTTTTTGAGAAATGAAGTTATAAAATTTCAAAAGTACACATTTAAATGATTTTAAAATCACATTATTTATTTTGAAAACTCACAAATAAACATCACAAAAATTCAAGACAAACATAATATTTTAATAATTAACTTTATATATCTGCGTAATGCTCTTTTCTCCGGCACCTCTTTATATGATGGTTCTACCTATATTTTCTATAAAAGGAATGGAAATATAATGCAGTTTGTCTTATAGCATAGTAGTTCAAATGCGTTTCAAAGGAATGATAGTTTAGAAAGCTTTATTTTAGCTTCACAATCTGTGGTTGGCAATGTCATGCCAAGGTGCCCCTATGCATAGGTGACTGTAAAACAGACATATGTGGTATTTGCAGGACTGCCTTAGTTGTGTGCCCTATAGTGAGGTGTTCTAGAAACTCTGTTATGCATCATTTTTGTCAAAAAATTGATAAATTTATGGAGCATTTATAACTGTGCCTGTTAAATTATTGAGCATCTTCCCCTTTTATTCTTATTTCATTTCTTCTTCATTGCCATGTGTCCAAAAGTTATTTTAAATGCTCGATTTTTTTAAACAATTATCTCAATCTAGGTTCTGGCTCCGTACATTATAAATCTGCTTTCTTCTCCACTACCTATGTAAGTCTAGTGTCAGTTGCTGTAGAACCCTTTCATATGCTGATACAATCTCAGTCTTCTATCTTCATACCATGGCCCTGGGTGAGTCAGCACGGAACGCTCATCGGAGAAGCCAATTCTGTACTAGGACAACCGGGAATAACTTAACTACAAATGAAAGTGATTGCAAACCACAAAATTGTATCCACTGAACCAGGATTTCTCAACCTTGGCACCATTGACATCTGGGGCCCAGAAAATGTTTGTTGGCAAGAGGGAGGGCATTCTGTGAATTCCAGGTTGTGTGGCAGCATCTGTGGACTCTATATGCCAATAACATCACCACTCCCCACCCCAACTGTGACATCCACAAATGTCTATAGAAATTGCTAAATGCCTCCTGGGGGTCAGAATCACACCCAGTTGAGAATCACCGAATTAGACAAACCTAACTGCATTCCTAACCCATCAAGTTAACTGAATACTAATGCCACATTGCTCGGTGCAACAAAACACGACCCGGGACAAGCTGAAGAGGAAGGAAACAAAGAACCAACTGCAGGTTCAGTATCTCCTTTTTTCTCTCAACTCTTACAAAGAGTTTGTGATTTTATGAACACGTTGTTAGGGACCTCCCAGGGTTTTGGAAGGGTCCGTGCACCGCGGGCTCTTCATTAACTTCCTTTTGAATCAGGTTGCTTGTGTGTGAGACTACAGAGACTGAGTATTTTTATGCTCTGTTATTCAATGGTTCCCTGAACCTGGATGAAATATTCCTGGTGGGCAGGGATTGTTTAAATTGTACTGAATAGGAAAAAAGCTAGGTCAGTGAATGATTCCTGGGTTTCCTCATTCACGGTTTCCCCCTTGTCTTTGGGGAACACGACTATAGGTCTATCAGTGAAAGACATATATGTACTGCCAAATAAGATTAGAGAGCTAAGCATTAAATTAAGTCCAATAGGTTTCTTCCTGAACTATGTTTTTCAAGCGTAGCTGACAATGAAGCCCTCTTTCATGGAATACTCTTTTTACCTCACTGAACACTAGTGTTATTTGGAAAACAGTTTAGTGAATACCGGTGTTGTGGTAAGAAGATGGCATTTGGCACCAGGCATTTTGGGGTCCAAATCTTGGCTCAGCTCTTTGATAGCAATATGGTTGTAATAATATCAGTGAAACCTTATCTGTAAACCTGAGATCAAAATACCTGCCCTCAAGCATTCCTGTGAGGTTTAAAGATAACACAGAGAAAGTACCTTGTACAGCGCTTGATGCATGGTACATATACCATAAATCACAGCTTCTAGTATTGTGTAAGTGTGTTTCTTGAAAAGGCGTTAAGGAAGCATTAATCTGAAATCACTGAGAAAACATTTGATTGAGTTGTGATTCTATTAGCTTCTACTTAATGTATGTTGATCGACTTTTTGGGTAGAATGAAGAGTTCCTGGATTTGCTAAGCCCCGTGAATGCTCAATAGTTATCTATGTGACAATCTCTTGGCTCTAGAAAAAGAAAACAAGCAGCTTCTTCTAGTAGAGAATAATTCACGGTTAACTGAACGTGGTCTTACATGAAATCATAGTATTCTCCATAAGGTTATATACTAAATATTTGCTGTAGTTGTGTCTGAGTGGGTAGATGTGGTGGTGGGTTACAGTTTTCTTCTTTCCAATTTTTTTCATCATAAATATTCATTATTTTTGTAATGAGGGATAAAATGTGGGTTTTTATATTTTAAAATATAAAATATAAATATAATAAAACTCTTAAAAAAAATTTTAGGCCAATGTTCTGGTAACATTTATGCTTCTAGTAGGAGGAGATTGTGTCTATTTAGATAGGGCAATACAATTCTTGCAAGACCTAAAAATAATCATAGCCTTTAAGCGGAACAAGATCTTAAGGATCATCTGTTCCTAGGCTTTCCGGTGAAAATATGAAGAAATAGATCCCTAGGAGTGCAGGGTACTGGCAAGCAGTTAGCCATAGAACCAGGACACCTATGTTTTTCATCATGTTTATGTGTAACAAACAACAGAGATCCCAGGTGACTGGGAGAAAGGTTGATTAAACGTAATGATGATTCCTGTGCTGTCAGTTCTATTATTCATAGTCTAATTTTGTCCAAATTATCCCAAGTCCCAGCGTCCTTATTTCTTTGCCTCCTACAGCAAGCCCTCAGTGGCAAAAATCTAAAATAGGCACAGACTGTCTTGTAATCTTCCCCTATTCCTTTTGGCATTTTCTCCCAAATTCTGAATCTTAACTCTCCTCCCCTACCCACAATGTCTTATGGTATTTCTGGCTGCTTAAAGTCTCTATCCTGGCCTTCAACCAAAACTTTTCCACTTCAAAAATATTCATAATTCCAATGGTTTACCCCTCTTTCCCTAGCACTGGCCTGCTCTAACTTAAACTTCAAGATTTATCTCAATTCTGAAGCCAGTATCCAACTCCCAAGGTAGCTGCTGGTGCTTTCTCCATACAATTACTATTTATTAAACTATCATGTGTTTCTTTTCCCAACAGGCATATGGGTCAGATAAGTCATACTTTTGTAATAAGTTAACCTCAGAAGCTAAATAAATGAGTGAATTAGTGTCCTTAAGGTAACTCATCTCTACTGGCTTCTCAGAGAAAAATTATATGATAAAATAATTCAAACTGAGGTACAATTGATGGATATGCTGTCAGCTCTCCCCTCACAGGAATGTTTCAGTGTTTGATAAGACACATAAAATAATGGCATACCACACTCTGGAAGATGTCAGGTCGTGCTGGTCCACAGACTGGTCTGTACTTGAAGTGTGTGGGGGCTGGAAGAGTCTGGTACAGGTACTAGTGAGACAAATCACTGGGAAACCCTGGGAAGGCCCCAGGAAGTTGGAGAGAGAGGGAAAAATGAGAAAACAGGACTGCAGTGACGGTTATTGCAGGTCCTAAACCAGGAACTCATTCCTTATACAGATCTGGCCACCAAACAGCTCCCAGGCTATATCTATTAAGTTAAATATAGCCTCTTCTATGGTTGACATCAGAATACACTTCATTCTCCAATTTCACATTTTAGGAGCACTAACTGACTTCCCAGATCCCAAATTGTCCCCATTAGAAGTGAGAGAAACAGATGGAAGGGGAATAGGCAGAGGGAAGATATTTGTCACCCATCCTCACTAGAAAATGACAGAAATTAATTGCTTCTTCATCTGTGTTTGCACAGCAGGTTATTTGCACCTCGGTAGCGCTGATCATGTTTGCCTTTCTTTCTTTTTTTTCCCACCTGTCATTCTCCCTGTACCCACACTCACTATTAGTGGTAGCTTATGCTTTTGGAATTACAGGACTCTTTGCTCTATCTCTGTATCCTTCAATGCCCAGCACAGAGTATACATATGCCCAGCGACTGGAATGGCAGGACAACCAGAATGTCTGGTGGCTATGACACACACTGCAGCAGCCAACCAGCTT
>PVJC01019411.1:0-30264 GCA_004026665.1 Murina feae
TTAGGGTTAGGGTTAGGGTTAGGGTTAGGGTTAGGTTTAGGGTTAGGGTTAGGGTTATGATTATGGTTGGGGTTAGGGTTTGGGTTTTGGCTCTGTCCAAGATAGTGTTAGGGTTTGGGTTAGCGTTAGAATTTGGGATATGGTTCTTCCCAGGATAGTGTTAGGTTCAGGTTTAGGGTTAGGGTTAGTGTTATGGCACTGTCCAGGATATAGTTAGGGTTAGGGTTAGGGTTAGGGTTAGGGTTATGGTTAGGGTTAGGGTTATGTTTATGGCTCTGCTCTGGATAGTGTTAGAGTTAGGATTAGGGTTAGGGTTAGGGTTAGGGTTAGGGTTAGAATTTGAGTTATGGCTCTGCTCAGGATAGTGTTAGGGTTAGGGTTAGGGTTAGGATTAGGGTTATGACTCTTCTCAGTTTAGTGTTAGGGTTAGGGTTAGGGTTAGGGTTAGGGTTAGGGTTAGGGTTAGGGTTAGGGATAGGGTTAGGGTTAGGATTAGGGTTAGGTTTAGGGTTAGGGTTATTGCTTCGCCCAAGATAGTGTTAGGGTTTGGTTTAGGGTTAGAATTTGGGATATGGTTCTTCCCAGGATAGTGTTAGGTTCAGGTTTAGGGTTAGGGTTAGTGTTATGGCACTGTCCAGGATACAGTTAAGGTTAGGGTTAGGGTTAGGGTTTGGTTTAGGGTTAGAGTTATGATTATGGTTAGGGTTAGGGTTAGGGTTAGGGTTAGGGTTATGGCTCTGCCCAAGATAGTGTTAGGGTTTGGGTTGGGGTTAGAATTTGGGATATGGTTCTTCCCAGGATAGTGTTAGGGTTAGGGTTTGAATTAGGGTTAGCTTTAGGGTTGGTGTTACGGCTCTGCCCAGGATATTGTTAGGGTTAGGGTTAGGGTTAGGGTTAGGGTTAAGGTTAGGGTTAGGGTCAGGACTCTGCTCAGGATAGTGTTCAAGTTAGCATTAGTTTTAGGGTTAGGGTTAGGGTTATGATTATGGTTAGGGTTAGGGTTAGGGTTAGGGTTATGACTCTGATCATGATAGTGTTAGGGTTAGGATTAGGGTTAGGGTTAGGGTTAGCTTTAGGGTTGGTATTATGGCTCTGCCCAGTATATTGTTAGGGTTAAGGTTAGGGTTAGGATTAGGGTTATGACTCTTCTCAGCTTAGGGTTAGGGTTAGGGTTAGGGTTAGGGTTAGGGTTAGGGTTAGGGTTAGGGTTAAGGTTAGGGTTAGGATTAGAGTAAGGGTTAGCTTTAGCATTGGAGTTATGGCTCTGCCCAGGATATTGTTAGGGTTAGGGTTAGGGTTAGAATTTGGGTTATGGTTCTTTCCAGGATAGTGTTAGGGTTAGGATTAGGGTTAGGGTTAGTTTTAGGGTTAGGGTTTTGTGTTAGGGTTAGGGTTTAGGGTTAGAATAATTGTTTGGGTTAGTGTTTGGTTTAGAATTTAGAATTAGCATCATGGTTACATTTAGGGTCATGCCTCTTCCCAGGATATTGTTACGTTTAGGTTTAGGTTTAAAGATAAGGGTTATATATATGGTCAGAATTAGTGCTTAGGGTTTAGGGTTAATGGTTAGGTTTAGAGTTAGGTTTTGGGTTATGGCTGTGCCCAAGATAGTGTTAGAGTTAGGGTTAGGGTGAGGGTTGAGGTTAGGTTTAGGGTTCGGGTTAGGGTTAGGGTTAGTGTTATGGCTCTCTTCTGTACATTGTTAGGTTTAGGGTTAGGGTTAGGGTTAGATTTAGGGTTATGGTTAAGATTATATCTCTGTTCAGCCTAAACTGGCAGTGGGATATCTCTCACAATTCAGGACTGCTGGCCTTGAATCACTCACCTGACTTCCTGTCTCATTGCCCCTAACCACTTCTGCTGGCTAGCCAGATCACCCCTAGCCATTCTCCTGCCAGCCTGATTGATGCCTAACTGTTCCCTGCCAGTCTGTTCACCCCTAACAGCCCTCCCCTTTGTATTCCCTCTTTATTTTTCTTTAACATATTGGAAACTGTACCTGCCGCAGCCTTTACAAAGCAGTAAAAGTGTAAACGGAAACTAAAAGTTTGTTAAAGTAACTTCTTAAATAGGAATTTCATGAGATCTTAGAAAAGTGATATCATGTGGTCGTTTCTTCCTTTTTTCCTCTCTTTTTCTTGATGTTTCATCTTTTGTTCTTTCTTTTCTTATTTTATTCCTTCTCTGTCCTCTCTTTCTGTTAACTATTCTGTTGGTAGAATCTTCAGTACTTGAAGATTCTGTCTCATTTCTCAGAAAACAAAGAAGATGGCATCACACCGTCATCTGGAGAAAAAGATGATCTATCTTAGGATTGGTAGTGTTTCTGGTTTTGCTCTTTTTCCAGTTTGTTATTTCTGGTGACCCCAGCATCTTCAGGACTTGTGTGTGGGCACCTCTTATTCATGTCTACAAAACCTGCCTGCCTTGGTGAAAACTGTAAGGGAAAAGGCCTTCCTGGATGTGCTCAAGCCCGGCCTGAAGTGCTGAGGAACCAGGGTGGGGAGTTTCTGCACCACTGCTGGGGAGACCTCCGGACCACAGGGTATTCTCTAGCAATGTAACTGCAATGTAGCAGTTTGCCTTCAGAAATTAGTTGTAAGTTACTTATGATGTGAAACCCTACCTCAGACATTTCCTTGTGGTTTGTAAAGATTTTAAACAAAACCCATCTACCTCCCTAACCCAGTCACTAGTTTCTGCCCAATGGGAAAGTTTGCTGTGCAGCTTTGCCCAGATACCCCTCTCCCCTCCTCCCTGCTCCAATCACTGGGCTAGGGGCAAGGAAAGTTCTGAGGCTGACTCCCTGAGGTTGCCAGTGGGGCAGGATCACTTGCCTGAGATGGGTGCAGACGCTTCTGAGGTTGAGACCCTAAAGCTGCAGGTGTGTGTGTGTGTGTGGATCACTTCATGGGGGTGTGGGTGCTTCTGAGGCTGAGACCCTAAGACTGCAGGTGTATGTGTGGGGGGGATCACTCCATGGTGAATGAATTTGTTTTTGTTTTTTTATAAAGGGCCAGGAGGGCCTCTGGGAATTATTCTGTAAGGCTGCTCACACTGCCAGCTCTCAGTGCTGCTCCCTCCCCCAGACTGGGGGACTCTGGTGGGGTTGAGAGAGACTGGGTGCTGCCATCTTGTAGCTATGGGCGCCACCATTTTTGTCATGGAGTGATGGTTAATTTGCATATTACTATTTTATTATATAGGATTCCCATATAAGCAAACTTTGAGGCTAAAAAATGCAAATATATTACCTCACAGTTTCCATGGGTCAAGAGTCTAGATATGGATTAGCTGGATCTTCTCTTCAGGGTCTTACCAGATGGAAATGAAGATGTTTGCTGGAACTGTGATTTTCATCTGAGGTTCAGGGTCTTCCTCCAAACACTAAATACAGAGGAAAGTCATTTCCCTAAATCAGTGTGACTGATATTTCAGTTTTCTGTGAGCTGTCAGCTGGAGGCTTCCCTCAGTTCCTTGAGATCACTACAGTTCCATGCCACATGACCCTGATTGGTAGTTCAAAGCATGACTGTTTTCTTTCTTTCCAGACAGCAAGGACACATCTTTATGACACGTCGCCTTCTTTTAAAGGGTCCTCTGATCAGGTCAGGCAGGCTCACCTAGAATAATCTCTCTTTTGCCTAAATCAAGCCATCAACAGCTAATCATAGAAGCATTATCCCACATATTCACAGGTCACCCCTCACCCACTCAAGGGGAGGTGATTACACAGGATATGTACACCAGAGAACCAGGTAGACATTTGATGGGGGAGAGAGTATCTTAGAATCCTGCCTACCACAGGCAGTAAATTTTTCAGTGGAAACACACATGAATGCCCCTCACCATCTTAGCTATTTTTGGCTTTATCTGAATGAGAAGGGAATGAAGAATAGCTTTAGGAAGTGTATTACATGATGAACAAGCCCCCAGTTGTAGGGAGAGACCAAGTTGTCCAAAGATGGCATGCAGTCATGTGAAAGGAGATGTGCCATTCTTTTGCATTCAGTTCTCAGTCTTTCATTGACCTCACCTTCATTATGTGTATAATCAGCTACAGCACTGATTTTCAAAACAATATTTCATTTTAGTATTTGTTGGTTTGGTCTGTACCTTTGCATGGCTACAGAATTAGGCACTTTATAAACTTGCATTGATGTGAGCAATGGGCAAGGTCTCTGAAAGATGGGTCAGAAAGATTGGTATGTAGGGTAGCATGGGGCAGGCAGCAGGAAAGCCAATGATCCTAGAGAGTGAATGAGGAATGAGGAAGTCTACCAAATGGTCATCAGAGAGCATCTCAACCAGAACGATGGTAGGAGGGAGGAGGTCAATTCAGCTATTCTTTATCATGGGATCATAGAACCTCAATCAGAGTTTACCATTTTCACAACTGCACAACTACTACCAACAAACAAAAATATTATGAGCATCCTACTAGTAAAGCCGAATATACCCATGTCAAGGTAGGTAAAGTACTTTCCCTACTTGAACTCTAAAATAGTAAGACCTGGAAAACATAATTACTTAAGAAGCAAAAGTCTCTCAGGCCTTGGTTGACTTGTCTGTAAGAGCTAATTGTTGAATTTTCAGCATTTTTTTGCAAACTGGTTGTTAAGCACAGTCATTATTATAATTTAAATTATAAAAACTTACAATTAAATACTTAATTAAAGGCAAAAGTAATAAAACTTGAAACTCATTACTTCTTAATTATTACCTCTTACTGTTACCTATGGTGTTTGGTTTTATGTCTATTGCATCTGTAGAGTGGCGATACTGTATCATGATGGATCACTGGACATCTCTCTCCCAGTCTAGTATATATATATACTAGAGGCCCGGTGCACAAAAATTTGTGCACTCGGTGGGGACCCTCAGCCTGGCCTGTGCCCTCTTGTAATCTGGGACCCCTCAAAAGATGTCCACCTGCTGGCTTAGGCCCACTCCCCCAGGGATCAGACATCCCTTTGGCAGCCCAGGGCCCTCAGAGGATGTCCACTTGCCAGTGGGGAGTAGGCCTAAGCTGCAGTCAGACATACTTAGCACTGCTGAGGAGGCAGGAGAGGCTCCCACCACCACTGCTGTGCTGGCAGCCATCAGCTTGGCTTGTGGCTGAGCAGAGTTCCCCCTGTGGGAGTGCCCTGACTACCAGGGGCAGATCTTGCATTGAGAATCTGCCCCCTGGTGGTCAGTGTGTGTCATAGTGACCACTCATTCCCAGTGGTTCTGCTGTTAGGGTCAATTTGCATATTACCCTTTTATTATATAGGAGATACACACACATATATTTCATAGTGTTAAATATTCACCAGCAGCACACCACTGGCAACTAGCTCTCAAAAATGTAACTCTGCATAAAAAATCTTGGAATCAGCCTGGCCAGCGTTGCTTAGTGTTTGAGCATTGACCTATGAACCAGGAAGTCAGGTCACATGCTCGGATTTGAGCTTCATTTCCAGTAGGGGGCATGCAAGAGGCAACTGATGGATGATTCTCACTGATATTTCTATCTCTCTTGCTCTCTCCTTTCCTCTCTGAAAGCAATAAAAATATATATCATTTTAAAAAATCTTGGGATCAGATCCTGACTCAACCACTGGTTTATGAAATTTGCAAAATCACTTAACTTCTTGACTTCATGTTTCCCTTCTGTAAAGTGAGGTATTGACTGTAAAGTCCTGTCTGATTTGATTGCTGTGGGGAAACAAGTAAGACAATGGGTGTAAATGTTCCTTGAAAAATGTTAGTGGCCAGGAAAGCCAAAGTGCTTGCCCTGGTGGAGCTTACATCTCTGTGCATCCAGTGAAGCTGGGGGCCATCCAGAGATCAGCTGGCCCAAGGCCTTCACCTAACAAATAATGATAGAAGACGCTGAATAAAACATCTGAGTTTAATGCACATGAGTGTGGGCTTAGGGTGTGTAAGTAGAATATAGATCCAACATAGCATTTTTCCATTCTTAGCCTCAGTAGCATCCAGGGCCAACTTAATAACATAAAATATTTAGGGGGAAATTGCATAGTCCAGCATACTGTTCAACATATAAACCAGAAATAGCAACCCAACACGTTATAGGCAGGTGACCTATTTATCTGTGAGCAATAAAAAATAACCTCACTAACACAGCTTCTAAGAGTTAGAGTTGGGTTGCTTTTTCAGGATCCTTGACACTAAAAAGATTTAATATGTAAGTTATAAGAATCAAAGTACATGTAATAATTATTTGATTCAAGATAAATATCTCTTCCCAACTCCAGTCTGAATATTAAAATCTCTTTCAATATTAGCATTTAACACTCATAATAAGTCAGCTTGTCTGATTCAAAAGACTTTTCTTTGCCTTTGCCTTGTAAAGCTCTTTTATCCTTCATAATGTTGCACATGGACATTAATTCTTAGGTGCACAATAATTCCGTGCATTCCTGATAGGGAAAAAGTCTACATGGACCAGCCAGTGTACATTGTTTGGCTCTGAACCTCATATGTCCTGGATTTTGCTGTAATCTTTTTCCAGACTAGGAGGCTACTGGATCCTGATGAAATATAGACACATGGATCCACTCCTCAAAGAGACTGCATTCTGAGTAAGCACGGATTGATGAGTGAATTAAATGTGGTTGAATAAAAATGAGATAACTGATAATGTAAAAGAGCTTCCTGCTGCTTTTGCATGACCCATTTCAATAGCTCTACACAAAACTGGGGTGAGTTCCTGAGTTGCTACTGGGGACTTCCTTCTCCCTAGCACTTTTACAGGAGCAGGTAAAACTCTGTCTGTCTATAATCATACATTTTCTTAGATGCTATCAAAAGGTGATTTTCATAAAATGCCCCTGCTTTAAGAAAGAATTGCTGCCACAATTCCTCCAAAGTAAAAACCACATCTAGTGTAATTTACCACTTACTTAATTTCTCTTGCTTATTTGAAGCTAAGAGCCTAAGTCATTGCATTAACATGCTGGTAGCTGATTGCACTTCAGGCTTTCTTCTCCTCTAATGATTTCAGGTAATATAGAAGTAGAAGAGAATATGATTAATGACAGAGAATCATTTCAACACTTCAGAGTTTATTAATCAAGAGTTTGATACACTGGGGCACTAACTGGAATGCCAAATTGCAGGTGCTCGTGTGCCATTTCTAAATGAATCTTAACACATGTAAATCTGCTGTTCATGAAGATGTAATTATAAAATGATGATGGAACGACTCGGGGCCAATTTAAGGTCTGCCCATTGGCTGTCAGAGTGTATTCCTGATTCACTTGGACTTCACTCACCACTGGCACCCTGGGAGAGAACTACTCCATGTCCAACTCCTGTAAGCCTCCCTGGTTTTGCTTTTGTGTCGCCCCTTAAACCTAAGTCACTAGGGAATGCTAGCACTAAAAACCAAACCAAAACAAAACAAAAAACCCACAAAAACAAAAAAACACTCCGTGCAAAGCAAGTAGTGAGGGTAATTGAAAATAAGCCAAAAGGAGGGGAATATGATTAAATATTTTGCCTTCCTGCTGGTAGACATGATCTGCCTTGCTCTTCTCAGTAAGAAACAGTTATAAATTGGTGACAGTCCCATCATTCATGCCCAAAAGATATCTTGCTCAGGGGAGTTCCCCATCTGTGTCCCAACTAAGCTATTTTTAGTTTATTTGATTGTATGGTGATCAGGGTGGATAAACTCAAATCCCTTGTTATTTCAGGGCACAGAAAAGCAATTTTGAATTTCCGTTGATTTTCCCAGTGTGGGAGTAAAAATATCACAAAGCCCAAGTTGTCCTGAGTCTTGCTTGCCTCATGACTGCTTCACTTTAGAAGAATCCAGTTTAAAAAATGCTGAAATCTCAAAGCAAAAACCAAGTTCAACTCTGACACTAATCTTAAGCCAATATGTTTGCTGGATTTTTGTAATCACCAGAATTTTTTTTAATTTATTTTTGTTTGCAGGGGGGAGGGATTAACAAATTTCTACCCAAATACTTTTGTCCCTAAAAGTAAAACTAAAGATTGTACCTAAGCCTAGTACTGAAGCTCATAATAAAAATAATCCATTACTTGATATCCTTTGAAGAAATACATTATAAATTACAACAGATTTTGATGTCTCACCTATGAATTAAAATTAAAAATTCAATGTCATTCCAGCATGCTTTACCTCTAGACACGTTTAGATTCTTTGGTGAGAACTGGTTAGTAAAAAGACTCTTGCCTCTGTACCGGCCCAGATGCCTCTGGCTTTCCATCACATACAGGGCTAGAAAGAGATCTTACAGAGCCTTGGGATATGGCATCACTAATTCTCAGGGTAAGTTCCTTATGTGAGTTGAGAGGTGACAACCTAACAAGGCAGAGAAAAATCACTGAAATTGGCTGCTTATTTACAATTTGAAAAGAGCTTACACAGCTCTTAGCCTCCCTTCTCTGTAGCATTTCCATTCCCTGGGTAACCCCAGGAAACCATATTTTCAAGTTTACAAAAGGGTCCTTGCTAGACAGATGTACAATTCTTTAAGAAAAAAACCCAGGCCAGATCTTAAGGCCATTCAAATTATATAGTACTGTCACAGTCAAAAAGAGATTGAGCTTTTCCCTCATTTTCTGAATTTCTTATAAACAGATACCTGATGATTCTTTAAGTATTTTAGAGCAGTGGTACCCAATTTTTTAAATTATAAATGGCTAATTGCAAGAAATATTTTAAGCCTTCAGTATATATACACACACACACACATACACTAGGGGCCCGGTACACAAAAATTTGTGCACTCATGGGGGTCCCTCAGCCTGGCCTGTGCCCTCTCATAGTCTGGAATCCCTCAGAGGATGTCCACCTGCTGTGCCTGGCCAGCCTGGGTGAGGGGCTGATGGCTGTTTTCAGGCTGGCCAACCCCCCTCAGTGGGGACCCTCACTCCATGGGGTTGTGGCCAGCCTGGGTGAGGGGTTGAGGACCATTTTCAGACTGCCCACAGTCCCTTCAGGGGTCAGGTCCCTACTGGGGTGCCTGGCCAGCCTGGGTGAGGGGATGAGGGCCATTTTCAAACTGCCTACAGCTCCCACTGACCCAACCTCCCAGTGAGGCTGGCTGGAATCAGGTTTCTGGGTTTATTTATCTTCTACAATTGAAACTTTGTTGCTTTGAGTGGAGGCCTAGTCGGGCAACGAACCCTCTTCTTTGCTTCAGCTCTGTGGCTTTTATAATGAAAACATTGTTGCCTTGAGCAGAGGCCTGGCTGGCCTAGGCAGGCAGTTTCAACTCCATTACTGGTGCAATGGAAGCCTCCTGTTTGCTCTAGCTCCGTGGCTGCCGGCCACCATCTTGGCTGGGTTAATTTGCATACAGCCGAGCTGATTGGTTGGTAGGCATGGCTTGGCTGGTGGGCATGGCTTAGGTGTCTTGGAGTGATGGTTAATTTGCATATTACTCTTTTATTAGATTATATATATATATATATATATATATATATATATATATGCATTTGCTTATTCATAAGTGATATAAATCTGCTGTTGAATATATACATTAAAAATAATCTCTAAAGAAGAAATTTAAAAGAATGAACTAAAGGTATGTCAAAAAAGAAGTTGTGCTTCCCTCCGCCACCATGGACCATCAAGCATGGCCCTGGTTGAATGCACTAAGCGTGAAGACCACAGGCAAGACTGTTTAAACACAGCTTACAGTTTTAAGCAGGGAGCTTGGCTAAAAATGGGAGTCAGCCAAGGAGACTCTAAGAAAGACATCCTTTCAGTTAATGTCGGGTATGTTCCTTTAGAAATATGACTGTTGTTCTCTGTGTGTACTTCCTCTCCCGAGTGCACTGTGCCTCCTAAATTATCTATTTTCCTCCTCTTTATTTCTTCTTGCCTAAACAACCATGCACACACTGAGAGTCCTTTCCCTTGGCAAAGCAAGTTTTTCTTAGTCTCTGTACTTCTGTATCATGAGGCTCAGGGGCTGTGTTTCCTTTTTGGTGGACTGAACCGTATAAACACCCAATTAATCCATATTGCACTCCTGAAGGAGGTGATAAAAAGGAAGGTGTGCAACATCTGCCTGGGTTTCACTGCTGAACATCCGAGCAGCTGTGCAGCAGACCCAGAAGAACTGCTGTGGGGAAAAAAAACCACAAAACAAAAAAAACACACATGCTGTGAATAGCTTTTCTACAGCTCCTTAGAGACTCTGGAGGCGGGGTGCTGGAGTCAGTTATTTTATGCCTGAATTATCCAGTTTTAAAAATTATTTGATCTCATGATTACTTTTCTCTCCTGTTGAGTCTGTAATGTCACTTACCTTTAATCCGTTCACTACCATGTGGTCAGGGGCTGGGCAATAAGATCCTGATCAGTCAATGTGACTGCTTCACATGACCTGGGCTTGTCTAATGTCAGGACAGTCCCAATATGTGCAAAGCTCTGTGCTACATTATATACTTAATTTACCTACTAGACTATTATGTGGAAATAACCTCAAAACTGTATGATGCGAACTCAGGCTACTTTAAAATGCATGTATCAGAAAAACAACTCCTTCCATACATAAAAACTAGGATAACCACTTTATCAGAAACTTTACTTTGTTGATGACTTGAGTGGGTGGGAGAGATTTACAGTGCAAATTTCTTAAAATATTTTTAAAGTAATTTTAAAAAGTTTTAACTCAGCATACCTCTTGATAATTTCCCAAAGACCTGCAGTGTCTGTTCCTCCTGCCTGAGCCCCTTTTCCTTTTCTCCTCTTTGTCCTCTTCCTGTTCAGCATCAAAACCACATACCCTCATTTTCTTCTTGCAATTTTGTTTTTCATTTTTACCATTTAGCCCCAAATTTAGGTAGCTGATGTCTCTGTTAAAGCTTTTGCTATTTTGACTTGGAAGAACCTACACGCTGAAGCCAGAGGGCTACCAGAGCTCTGCTGTTTAACTTCCATATCTCCCCACCCAACCCCATTTCTCAGATGCCCATGCACCAGGGAGGATTCTCAGAGCACTCTGCCAAGGGCAATTCAAAGACCACCCATGTGGCTTATGGTCAGTCTTCTTTTTTGTGGCTCAACAACTCTTCCTTTCCATCTTATCTTGCTTTATCTGTGGCCCAAGTGCTAAGTTTCCTTCTTCCTGTCATGTATACACAGATATGATCAGAATCTATTTATTGTTCTACTTTTGTCACACACTCCTCTGGCCACTTAGCCAATTCAAGGTGAGATAAAAGGAGGTATGGATGATTCAAATAAAAGTTCTAGCTCATATAGCTTAAACATTTAATATATACAATAATCCTGTGAGGTAGGAATTTCCCCCCAATCTTCTAATAAAGATTTGGAGGATCAGGACACTTAAGCTACTTAACATATCACGGAATTAATGAGTAATGATGCAGCGGCCTGAAGTCAGGTTATCTATTAACTAGAGGCCTGGTGCACAAAAATTTGTGCGCTCAGGGATTGGGAGGGGAGTCCCTCAGCCCTCTTGAAGTCTGGGACCCCTCAGAAGATGTCCACCTGCTGGCTTAGGACCTTGCCCTGGGGAATTAGGCCTAAGCTGGCAGTCAGACATCCCTCTGGGAACCCGGGAGCCCTTGGGGGAGATGTCTACTTGCCAGCGGGGAGTAGGCCTAAGCTGTAATTGGACATCCTTAGTACTGTTGAAGAGGTGAGAGAGGCTCCCACCACCACCACTGTACTGGCTGCCATCAGCCTGGCTTATGGCTGAGCAGAGCTTCCCCTGTGGGAGTGCATTGACCACCAGGGGGCAGCTCCTGGATTGAGCATCTGCCTACTGGTGGTCAGTGTGTGTCATAGTGACCAGTCATTCCCAGTTATTCTGCTGTTAGGGTCAATTTGCATATTATCCTTTTATATAGAATAGAGGCCTGGTGTATGGGTGGGAGCCAGCTGGTTTGCCCTGAAGGGTGTCCCGGATCAGGGTGGAGGTCCCACTGGGTGCCTGGCCAGCCAGGGTGAGGGGCTGAGAGCTGTTTTCAGACTTACCACACCCACTTCATGGAGGGTGTCCCTGCTTGGGTGCCTGTCTATCCTAGGTGATGGGCTGAGGGATGTTTGCAGGCTGTCCACAGCCCATTCAGGGTGGGGGTCCCCACTGGGGTGCCTAGCCAGCTTGGGCAAGGGGCTGATGGCTGTTTGCAGGCTGGCAAAGCCTCCCAGGGGATAACCCTCACTCCATGAGCATGTGGCCTGCCTGAATGAGGGGCTGATGGCTGTTTTTAGACTGGCCACAACCCCTTCAGGGTGGAAGTCGCCCCTGGGGTGCCTGGACAGTCTGGGTGAGGGGCTGATGGCTGTTTGCAGGCTGGCCAAACCCCCTAGTGGGAACTCTCACCCAATGAGGGTGGCCATCCTGGGTGAGGGGCTGATGGCTGTTTGCAGGCTGGCCACAGCCCCCAGCAACCCAAGCTCCCAGCAAGGCTGGCTGGAAGCAGGTATCTGGGGTTTATTTATCTTCTATAATTGAAACTTTGTTGCCTTGAATGGAGGCCATAGTCAGCCAGTGCAGGCAGGAAGCTTGGCTTCCTCCATTGCCGGGACAATCAAGCCTCCTGCTTGCTCCAGCTCCATGGCTGCTGGCCACCATCTTAGTTGGGTTAATTTGCATATAGTCACTCTGATTGGCTGGTGGGCATGGCTTGAGGCATAGTGGAAGTGCTGTCAATTTGCATGTTTCTCTTTTATTAGATTAGATACTATATTATGCAGCAAAGCTAAACACAGTCTCTAACTCACATGTTTTTCCTTGAGGTACCTCACTCTCATTTTAATTGTCATAGCCAACTTCAGAAAGAATGGATTCCAAACCTTGGAATAAATAACTCAAAACTCTACAAAAGCCCACCCTTAAAGCCTACCATAAAGCCCACCCTTCTGGGTTGGTTGGACCAACACTGTCATTGAAAGGCTGAGACTGAGACCAATGGGATTCACCCTAGCTGGAATCAATTCTTCAAGGCATATTTCTATTTCAACACTGGAAAATAGTGTGATAGATTTTGGAGAGTTCACCACAGGGCTTAGTATAGAACCTGTCTGTCCATGTGAAGAAACAACTGCTGAGTTGGGCAGAGTAGATGGAAGTCCACTATCCCTATAGGAGCATGAGACCATGACATTTCCTGAGGGCAGCTCTCCAGGCTTACACCAACCCCACAGAGGAGGTTTGAATACATGAGGGTTTTCCTGAGAGGCACCAAGACTTCTTAGCAACCACACATGTGCCTTTTTTGAGGTGCCTGAATTCAGGGGGAGGGGAGAGTCAGAGCAGTTGGTTAACATTCAGAAGGAACTGAGGGATATGAAAAGGATAACATTTGTGAGAAATTCTTCAAATTCTTCTGTTTTTGAGCCAGAGTGAGGGATTTGAACAGATTGAAGCAAGAATCAATTCTGCACTGTTAGTTCCCTCCCAAACTCTAAGTTGAGATGCATATAATGGGGAAGTAGGTAAGTCTGAATTCATTTCTGCTCTTTTTGTTATACCCATTGGCCAAAGAAGATCACTACTGACCTCACGCTCACTTCCATGTTCAGATACTCAGAAGATTTTTGTAAATATAAGTGAGCTCATGCTGGGAAACCAACTTTTTAAAAATAATTGATAATAGCTTTTGGCTGAATTTTCTTTATGTTTTCCAGAATTTGTGAAATTTCTTTTAAAAACTGAATTGTACTATTCCAAGATTCTGAATCCCTGTATTCTAGCTACTCCGCGTGATTGACTCAGTCTTTGGTCTCTGTGTTATCCAAAGAGTGAGCTGAGACCGAATCTCAGACATTAAAGTGGATGGGGTATAAGACTGTGTTATGACAAAACATTTATGTTGAAAAAAAAATGTCTTTTAGGACAAGGAAGAGACAGTGCAATATTTTTTTAAGTAAAAAGTTAATCTTTCCTAAAAATTTAATGATTAAAAATTAGTGTAGCTCTAAGCTCTTCCACCATAGTTTTACAATGAGCTAAAGGGAACCTACTTTTTTTCTTTGTCATCATCACTTTCTGATACAAAACCTTTAATAGCTCCATATTTCCTAATTAATTAGGTTCAAGTTCCTGATTAAACCATTCAAAGCTCTTCATTTTCTTTTTAACTTATCTACAATATTCTCTTACTCTTGTGTTCCAGCCAACCTGGACTTCTTGCTACACATCTCTCACTGATCCACCTTCCTTTTCCTGTCTTTACTCATGTTATTTTCTCAGTTTGCAATGGCTCCCAGTCAGCTGCTTTTGCTTGTCAACATCTTGTTTGTATGTTACTCCTTGCCTCCCAGTTTGCAAGTTAATTCTGCATCACACATGCCTGTCTTCCAGCAGGCCACACTGTCCTCCCCCTGAACCTCTCCAGCATTCTTTAGATCTTCAATAGCACCTCATATTCTGTTTTATTAATCTTTTCTTTTACTTGGCATTTTTTCATTCATTGGTTTTCTTTTCTTTTTCCTTTTCAATTCATTTCAAAATGAATCTCCTCTTCACTGTATGTCTTCCAGAGCCTTGTATGCAATTGATGCTTGGTCAATTTAGGTTGAAATTAAGACATACTATTGGCCTGGATGGATCACTTATGGAATTGAATTTTTTATTCTTTTATCATTGAGAAAACTTAATATTTCCAGATTATGCAGCCACTTTCAGTCTTCCTGAAATGCTCTCCTTCTATGTTCACTGGAATTGCAGTTCCACTCATATAGCAGCTAGAAATAATCATTATCTATAAATATGTACTCATCTCCTACTATTTTCAGCTACTCTCACTCTTCTGGACACACTGGCCTCATTGCTATTCCATGAACAGAAACACATATTTATTTTTGCCTCAGGGCCTTTGCAATTTTCCTTCTTGTATGGCTTGTTTTTTTACCATGAGTTTAGACAAGTCACTGATTTTTTTTTAACACCTTCTCTTGAAGAACATCCATTAATCTTCATTCCCATTATCCAGACTTATTTTCACTTAACCTTCTATTTTATCATATGTTTAAATTGATTTATCAGCCAACCTAGCTGGAACTTAAGCTCCATGAAGGCAAGGACTGGACTTAGTCTTGTTTACTGACATATCTCCAGCACTAGAATAGCATCTTCCATTAAAAAAAATCCATACCTATTTATTTATTAAGTAAATGGAAAAATTAAAGAAATTAACATATTCAGACCACCAGAGGGATAGTGTGATTTTTTAAAAAGACACTAGATTGGAAGATAGATTGCAATTCCAGTCCCTATTCTCTCCTTAACTAGAAAGTGAACTGAGTGAATGCTCTAATTTCAATATTTTTAAAATTTATTTCTTTAGCAAATAGAATATTAGATAAAAATACAACAGTTTTAAACTCTATCTTTCTATTATTTTTAAAGTAATTGCTGCTTCTTCAGTTAGGTGCATGGTATCACTCTATACCATGAAGACTTATAGGCTGCTGGCATACACTGGAGGAAGTCAGCTTTCAGAAAAAAATGTGACATAGACAAGAAGTGACCAGCATTCACCCTGGAGATGTTGATATGTGTGGAGCAGCTAATGAAATGACAGCTCTTGTCTTATAAAACAGTTAATGGACTTGACAAGAATCACAGTTTCCATGCAAGGACACCAGCAGACCAACTAATGAGTCTTTAACTCATTCACAAAGACTGTCATATCCTCAAAATGCATTTATTAGGAGCTATTTTGGGCCAAAGGCTTAATAAATTCAATAATCTTTCACAAAGTGCATTAGCAGTGCCCAGCTATGATCTTGTTGGATTATATTAGTTGCATTAAAAACAATTAGAGATAGAGCAATTATTCCGAGAAAGTAAGGAGGAATGGAAAACCAAAACTAATTGCTTGCTTTTCTGAACTGGAATGGGGCAACAAAGCTAACTGAGATACAAAGCCAATTACGAAATCCATTTAAGTGTAACAAATGTAGGTCTGAAAGACTAAACTACTAATTAAGGGCAGAAACATTAAAATTAAGAAGGTGACCATTTAGCATTAGTTCAATGAAGCATGTCTCTTGCCAAGTAAATTAGTAATAGAGTCTTGGGAAGAAGACCTTGCTAGAACCCTGAAGTACTAACAGGAGGCAAGAGCAGGAAGCGTGAAGCCAAGGAGCCCAGCTTTCAGTGGCTTCTTGACTTCCTGGTTGACTCTCAGAATCAGGGATTTTTTACTGTGCAAGTTGCTACTGCCTCTAGGTCAAGGAGTTGAAAAACAGCAGACATCAAGCAAG
This sequence comes from Murina feae, assembly GCA_004026665.1. Classification (NCBI taxonomy): domain Eukaryota; kingdom Metazoa; phylum Chordata; class Mammalia; order Chiroptera; family Vespertilionidae; genus Murina; species Murina feae. The sequence goes on from PVJC01019411.1 coordinate 16,235, forward strand.
GCAGAATTAAATAAAAACTAGAATCAGGACTCAGAGCTAAAGCTCTGTATTTTTTAGGCTACCTGGGTATTATTAGTAGGAAGAACCACTTCAAGGTACAGTTTCTAAATATGGCTGTCTCTGTTGCCCATCTTTTTTATTTGTGAGAATCTGTTACTCATACATATTGTTATGCTCTTTTGTATTTCATCTTCTTGGCATTCAGAGCTCAAAAGTTCTTTAGGAAGCCTGGGGTTGTACTCTCTAGCATCTTACTACCCTCCCAAATAACTGACACTTCTTTCATATTTGCCCTACTGTAACCTCACCATGATTGCTTGCCCATTCTATTCTGTTTGCTCAAGAGGCAGCTCTTTGTTATGTAATGGGAAGAGACTAATACGTAGATATTAGTCCTGCTAATTTGTGAAAGGCTGATATGTTATCTTTCCACAAAACCACAAAGCTTTAATACAAATAACATCAAATGCATACTGAATATTATAGCAAGAGGAAAATTTAAAGATTTATTTCAGAACCTTCCTTTTAACCCATAATGAACTCAAAGCCCAAGAATCTGGTTATTTTGATTTGTTGTGACATGGTGCTATTCCTAATATTCTATATGTCTAATATTCTAACATTATGACATCTTAGTAAGTCATAATGTTAGATCAGACATATAGAATATTACCTTTTTAGACTTCCTAGAAGAATTAGAGGAAGGGCCAGCATTTTGGTGTTAGTTTACCCCCAATACTTCTATTTACTTATAGGTAAGAACAACTCTACTGCTAGCAAAGAGAAGCATAAGATACTGGCAACATTTATACTTCATTACAAGTATAGTCTTCTTAAGGACTTAAAATGACTCAAGTCATATCAGATAGCTAACAGGAATACCAGTCTGCTGAGAAGAAGTGTGCTTAAGGGGATCACCTAGCCCTGACTTTACATTTAGCCTCATCATTTTCTTGAACAGCTGCTTACCTCATTTCACCCCATCATCTTTATTTTTAGAGATAACTAGAGGCCCAGTGCACAAAAAATTTGCACTGGGGGGATCCCTTAGCCCAGCCTGTGCCCTCTCACAGTCTGGGACCCCTCAGGGGATGTCCACCTGCTGGCTTAGGCACACTTCTTGGGTGATTGGGCCTAAGCTGGCAGTCAGACATCCCTCTGGGAGCCCAGGAGCCATTGGGGGATGTCCGCTTGCCAGTGGGGAGCAGGCCTAAGCTGCAATTGGACATCCTTAGCGCTGCTGATGAGGCAAGAGAGGCTCCCTCACCACTACTGTACTGGCAGCCATTAGCCTGGCTTGTGGCTGAGCAGAGCTACCCCATGGGAGTGCACTGACCACCAGGGGCAGTTCCTGCATTAAGCGTCTTCCCTCTGGTGGTCAGTGTATGTCACAGTGACCAGTCATTCCCAGTCATTCTGTTGTTAGGGTCAATTTGCATATTACCCTTTTATTATATAGGATAGAGGCCTGGTACATGGGTGGGGGTCAGCTGGTTTGCCCTGAAGAGTGTCCCAGATCAGGGTAGGGGTTCCACTGGGGTGCCTGGCCATCTTGGGTGAGGGGCAGATGGCTGTTTGCACGTTGGCCACAGCCCCTTCAGGGTGGGGGTCTCCCCTGGGATGCCTGACAAGCTTGGGTTAGGGGCTGATGGCTATTTGCAGGCTGGCCACAGGCCCTTCGGGGTGGGAGTTCCTGCTGTGGTGCCTTGTCAGCTTGGGAGAGGGGTTGATGGCTGTTTTCAGGCTGGGCACAGCCCCCAGAGACTCAGCTTCCAGCAAGGCTGCTGGAAGCAGGTATCTGAGATTTATCTTCTATAATGGAAACTTTGTTGCCTTGAGTGGAGGCCACAGCCAGCCTAGGCAGGTGGGAAGTTTAGTTCCCTCCATCGCTGGCACAAGCAAATCCCCTGTTTGCTCTCTAGCTCCGTGGCTGCCAGCCTCCATTTTGGTTGGGTTAATTTGCATATAGTCTCTCTGATTTGGCTGGTGGGCATGGCTTAGAATGTAGTAGAGTGACACCAATTAGCATATTACTCTTTTATTAGATTAGATGATACCTACATCTTAATGATATTGTGAAAAATAAAAACATTATAGGTACATATGCATGCATATTTATCCACATACTTGGCAAAGATTCTAGCATAGAGCAGGTAGTCAAAAGAGTAGCTATTATTATTATTATTATTATTATTATTTATTATTATTATTAAAGTACAAATGGAGTGCTTTCTTGGTTATTGAGAAGGGTGAATTGCCCAAGTAGCCACCAAACTACAAATGGCATCCTTTGCCTAGTCACATACTTCTACCATGTCAAAGTTACCAAATTTAGACCTGCCAAACAAGTTACTAACACTTTGAATGGCACCTGTCCCAAAATGGATGCCCTTTCTACTACTACTATTAGGACCACACATACACATACACACACACACACACACACACACAGTGAAAAGGTTTATTTTCATACTGAGATTATGTAAAGTGGAGAGAAACACAAGATCCCCCTCCTCCTGAGCCACTTGCCTCGCTGACCTTACTCCAGGGAACCCTCCAGAATGATACTCCCATGAGCTGCTTGCCCTTCATCTACCAGATGCATAGCCATTTGATTATTTTGCTGTCAGTTATCATCTGGAAGGATCTCTGGACACAGTCTCTCAATACAATATGGTGTTCCTTTCAGGAGTGCCAGGGAAAAGGTTGAGATAGGAAAGGTTGTGTTCTCTTTTGCGGTTTCTGTGATTTTATTCCCCCAAACATAATCATACAGGACCATCTGGGAATTAATGATTTTAACGAAGGATTGGGTAATTTGAATAAACTGTAATGAAGGAGGAAAATTCAAATTCTGTGCTAACTATTGCTTTCCCACAGTTCTGGGGGAGCACCTGACCAAGCCGACCCCTGCTGGGATGTTATCTTCCTGACCTTTCTTCCCTGCTCCAAGGCTTCCCCTGCTCTGAGAGCATTTCTTTCTTCTAATTGCATGCTGACAGTCACATGTGGGAATTCTACCTCTTATTCTGAGGCTAGCGTGATTCCACAGGTTTGGGTAAGTAAGTGAAGGTAATGAAGAGGGGGAAAGTCAGGCTTCATGTTTTGTCACAGCTGGTCACTGACATCTCACACCTTAGGAAGAGCTCAGAAGGAGGGCTTTGCCCTGTTAGCTGGCCTAACACCCTCTATGCCTGACACCCAAACACTGAGTCCTCCCTTGAGATCTCTACCCCTGTGTTAGTTATAGGCACATCTATTCATGTTCCTAATTGTTTAATGAGTAGCTGTTAAGTCAAATGCAAGTGCATGCCAACATAAACCTATGCAGTTTCCCTGGTTACATGGCCTTTTCTCTCCAGGTTGACTTCTTATAGGATCATCCCTAGAAAATTACCTGTTCCAGATTTAGTTTAAACTCACCCTATGCCTAAATGAAAGTCCCTTGAAATGTTATTGATGTGCATGTTGGAATAAGCTGGAGAAAAAATAAAAATTATTTTGTTGCATAATGGACCAAGCTTTTAGTCAAAGACTGAAGGAAATAAGGGATTTCCAGGATTCTTTAAAATGGGTTTCACAATAGTGAGCCTGGTGCTCAAATGCCTTCTAAATCCCCTTTGAGTGCTTTTTAATCCCTGTAAACATGGAGCAGCAAAGGAAGAAAATACACATCTTCTCCCATCTACGTGCTTTTCTGGCACAAAGCACTAGACATGGTAGGGACTGTTAGAGTCAGGGCTATTAGAGGAGGACAGCCATCTGAGCAGGCAGTAAAGAGGGTGGCAAAACATTTAACCTAATGCTTATTGTTTAGACTTGAAGCACTGAAGTCTGCAGTTAAGAAGACATATGGTTGTATTGAGCATGGAGGAGAAAGCTTTCCAATTCAGTTAAATGTCTATTTCCACAACATATATATAATTGAATCACATATCTGATTAAATCAGAAAATGGGAAAATCTTTGGCTATACAGCATTCTATGATGACTACCTTAACGTGAGCTCACTTGCTACCTCACTGCCAGCTTTAATATGGCAATTAGTGCTGGCAAATCTCTATTTGCTTACAGACCTAATTAGAGATCAAGAGAGTGGCTCACTTTTGATAATTGCATGGCTGTGGCCCATCTATCAGCCATTGTTAAATTGTTGTTATATTAATGTAAAGCTTATAATCATATTCTTGCCAATTCTCCAATGCAATTAATTTACATAAAAGCCTCTGGAACCAAAATTAAAATGATATACATCTTTGCAAAGGCTTCAGTTAAAACAAAGCTAAGTAATAAGGAATTCATACATCTTTTCCCTGCATTTTTATGTTTACTGGAGTTAATAGCCAAACAATCATTAAAATGTGCCTACAACTAATTAAAATTGTTATGCTCATGCCTCATTTACTATGTACTATAATTTATTATTCAAAGTATTAATATTTTAAACTCCCTGTTTCAGAGTCCGGGGAAATTCCAGACAGTGGAACAGGAGGTCAGTAGTTCCCCTTCCTCCCAGGATCTGCATATAAATCACTTTCATCTCACTGGGGTTTTTTATATTGGCTCAGGAGGACTGATGGTATAGGTAGGCCCATCTGTTTTATTTCTTCTGCTTAAACTAAATAAATGAAACACAGTCACGCATCATCAGGAGATCTGTACAAGATTTCAAGCAAGGAATATTACATGATAAATGCCACATTTATATCAACTTCTAAATAGAGAAAAACAAAAATCTGTTGTATGCTGTGTGCCAGGCACATCCCCACTAAAACTACAAGAGGCAGATGTACTGGTGTGGTATTAGGGATCTTCAGAGATTTATCAAAAGCATATAATTGATGTGATCATTGATGGCAGAGCCAGATAAAAGAATTCAGTCTATGTGTCTGACATTAGAAGTCATATTAATAATGTAATATGCTTATATAATTAATCTACTTATGTTGTTACTCAATTGTCAATATCTGCCATTTATTTAGTGACTACTCTGAGGAGTGGCTCTTACATAATTAATCTAATTTAATCTATATAACAATACTATTATTCCTACCATTTTAATGTTTGATAAGGAATCAAAGTTCAGAAATATAAAGTAACTTGACTAAGGTCACATCTCTTATACAAGTCACCTTCACAGGCTTTGTTCTTTGGTTGTTGTCTTTTTATTATATTTTACTACCACATCATCATAATGTGGATGATGTGACACCTTGCCCAGCTGGTGTTGCTCAGTGGTTGAGTGCTGAGTTATGAACCAAGAGGTCACAATTCAATTTCCGGTCAGGGCACATGTCTAGATTGTGGGCTCAATCCCCATGTAAGGCATGTAAAAGGCAGCCAATGAATGATTCTCTCTCATCATTGATGTTTCTATGTCTCTCTCTCTCTCTCTTCTGAAATAATATATATACAAATATTATATATAATATAAAACTGGCATCTTGAATAGAGCAAAGATGAGTAGAACTCTCCTGCTATGTAAATAGCTGCTAGGAACTTACTAAACCTATTAAATTCAGAATATTTGGTAAGTCCTTTCCTTAAGACAATATTTCAGAATAGCTTAAGGTAAAAGAAAATACTAGTTATTTTGGCAAGATGGAGTACAAAATATTCATTTTTCTTGAAACCCATTTCTGACTTTTGATCTTTGACCTTTGTATGAGCAGTGCGAATGTGAACAATTCAGTCTATCTTAGGGCCTATTTTTTGCATCATCTATAAAAACAGGATGCTATATAGGAAGTTCAAAAGGCATCCTTGCAGCTTTATTACCTATGATTTAATTTAGAAGAACTTGGGCCTCAACAATGATCACAACTTGGGGCTCATATAGTTGAAAAACGAATCATAAATGTGCTCTGGAGTATTTCAAAAGGAAATTAGAAATGGAAAATTCCTGTACCATGGTCATGTATTTAGTTTTAAAAAATAACTTTAAAAACAGAATTTTTTTGGTAAAAAAAAAAAAAGTTCACGTGTGTGTGTGTGCAACTGTGCAGGCACACATGTCTGAATGTATAATTGCGATATATTAAACAGGTACAGCAGAAATAAGTGTGGGGCTAGGGCTGTGAATGTGGAAAGGTTCTAGGAATTCCGTTCTCTCAACCTTTTCCTTTATCTCTAAAAAGACTCTACAGAACCTAGGCCTCTGCAGACCACAGCTTAAAGACCACTTCAATGGCAAATTATTCCAATGAGACAAAGAGAAAGAAAGGAAGCTTCTAAAGAAACAAAAATATATGAAATTACTCAAGGAGCTCTCTAAATTTAGTTTACAAACAAATCAAAGACATATGAAAAGAATCATTAAAAAGAAATCAAGGAAAAAATGGAGACAAATGGTATAATACTGTAACAACAGAGACAAACCTAAGGTGCATCAAGACTAAAGACAACATAACGGACTTTGTATACAGAGCCGAGTCTGAGAATGGAAAGGGAGGACTCTCTGCTGATTGAGGATGGGCACTTGGGAGTAATGCTAAGGTTATTCAGAAGGAGAGAGAATATCTAACCTTGGCAAATCTGTGTGAAGAATCAGAAAAAAGCCAAGAACTCTTTGGTTGAAAAGGCATTGAAAAGTAGCAAGAGACAAGGTAATCTTTTTAAAGAATGGAAAGAATTTATGAGATTTGGCCACAAGGAAAAGATGAAAGATATTCCAGGCAAAGGCAGCCAAACCAGAGAAGGGGTGAAAAACAACACAATATACATCTGGGATGTTTTTCAGGAGCAAAGGCTGAAAATGAGTAGAAAGTACATTCATTTACTCAACAATTAATTACTTGAACACCTTCTGTTTGTTCTTGATGCCAGTTGTTGCAAAATAGACAAAATCCTTGACATTCTATGAGATGACAGATACCATGCAAGATAGTACATAATATAATAATGCATATTAAATAAAAATATAAAAAGAAAAAGAACTCAAAATATAGAAACATGAACTAGTGGAGTGAAAGTTGAATGAGAGGCCTCAGTGAGAAGGTAAATTTTGAATCAAAACCTGAACTAGTCATATGGATGTGTGAGTGAAAAGCATCTTCATCAGAGAAAAATCTATCTGCCCCAAGGTCCTGAAATGGAAGTAAGCGGGGAATAGGATGGTAATGTGATAGGACAGTCAGTGAAAGGAAATTCAGTAAGAGATAAGCAGAGCAAGATGACCAGGACCTGTTCATGTAGGATACATAGAAGATAGGAAATATATTGATTTTTACATTGAGGTAATTAAAAAGCCATTGAAGGGTTTTAACCACCAGAAGAGTTTGATGAAATCAGCATTTTTAAATGCTTAATCTATCTGCTATGTTGAGAGAAGATAGCAGGAGGCAAGAACAGAAACAGGAAGGTAAACTGGAAAGCTAGACCAATAATCCAAAAGAGAGAAGATGGCAAATGGACCAATATGGTGGTGGGGGAATTAGTGCTCAGATTCTGATAGATGGTGAAGGTACCATGTGTGAAAGAGAGGTATCAAATGTTACAAATGTTGTCATAGGTTTTTAGCCTCAGCAACTAAACGACAAACAACTGACATGGGAAGAAAGAGAGAAATTGCTTTTTGGTGGGAAATAACAGGAACTCAATTTGGGGCATCTTAATTTGTATATGGTTATGAGACATCAGGTATAGTGTTAATTGGACAGTTATGGAACAGGCTAGTAAGCCAGAACAAGAATAAGGAAACTAAGATGAATAGCTAAATGGTAAAGCAATTGCAGTCATCTTGTATATCCTATCTTCCCTAAACGAAGGACACTTGAGAGTAAATGGTTTACACTTCCCCACCGCAATCAGAACATAAAAACTTAAATCACCTCACTCAAGAGATGGATATCAGAAATCCAATTAGCGCCATTTGTGCCAACCATACCCACAGTCAGATAAAGGGACTAAATCTCATTTTGGCACATCAGCATAAAAACTCATGAATATTCTATTGATCCTCTCCTAAACTCCTAGCCTTTAAAACCCCTCAAATCAATGGTCCCTCCCAGCAGCATGCCCATGACTTCCGTTTCCCCTCTATTTCCCCCACACGCCTGCATCTTCTAATCTCTAAGGCACCCCATAAGGCTTGTAACCAGAGAGCAATGTGTAGCAGCAGCTCACCCCAGCTTACCTTCTGACTCTGTCTCCAAACCTCCTTTTCTCTGACTTCTTCGTGAGCCAAAGCAGCCCAGCCTAGGCTCATTTCCCTACTTAGTCCCTCTCCTGTTACTTCTTTTATCTTAGGCTCTTCCTCATTTCACCATCCTTAGCTTTAATAAATATTCTCTAAAAATCACCTGGACTCATACTGTGAATCTCTCCTGCACAAAATCCAGAACCCACACACTACTGGTCAGCCCTTGGCAGACCCGTTCTGGGCCAGGTCCCCTTTCTAGTAACAGATATATCAGATTGAAGTTTAGGGGAGAAGTCTGGACTTGAGATATAAAATTATTATAAATGACATGAAAAACCATATAAGATCATCTTAAAAATAAGAGTAGATACAAAAGAAAAGTTGAACAAAGACTCAACTCTGGAACTCTCCAACATTGGAAGCTGGAGACATAAAAAAATCAGTGAAAATAATATAAGAAAGGGAAGCCAGTAAAGTGGAAGAAAAATCAGGAGAGTTGTAGAAGCCAAGAGAAGAAAATATCCCAAGGAAGAGAAAGGAATCAACTAAGTCAAATGCATTTGACAGATCAAATTAAATGAATAATGAAAAATGACTATGGCGTCTAGCAACACAGAAGCTAGGACCTTGAAGAGGGCAAGGTGATATGACTAAGGCAGAATCTGATTGGACTATTTCCAAGAGTGTGTGTGAAAAGAAAAATGAAGATGAGGAGTGCAGACTTTTTTACGAGGGTCTAGAAGGAAGACAAGAAATGAGGCAGTAGCTAGAGGAGGAAATAGGAACCAGTATAATTTTTCTTTATTTTATATTTCTTTAAGATGAAAAAAATATAAGCATATTTGTGTGGTGATGAGAATCAGTTAGTCAAAGTAATAGTGGAAGAAGATAAAACCAGGGCCAAAATATATTAACAATTAGGCTGATAACTTTGAGTCTTACCTCCTAGGCACTGAGGACACACTGATCCCAATAGATATAGTATGTTCAAACTTGGCATAAAATTAGTCTTGTTACAAGTGTAGGCTAGTGGGAGCCATGGCCTAAATTAGGGTCAAAGGAGAAGGAATTCTGAGAGGGAAGGTGGTTGAAATAATGTTAAGAAAACAGAAACTAGCATACAAAAACAAATAATGTGGGTTGGGAGGGGAGAGTGAGAAGGTCAAGTGAAGTATAAATGTTCTCTTATGGGTGACAAAGAGAACAATGATAGTATTCTTGAAATAGGGAACTGCAGAAAGTGTGGGGTGTAGATCAGGTTAACTTGTTGATACAGGCAATGTTACTGGGTTCCCAGGATACAGATACGGAACATTCTGACAGGCAGTGGAAAATAATCAGTGTTGAAAAGAATGAACGTAAGAAAACTCTTGGGCTCTTCTGAGTGATTAAAAATCATAAAATGTTAGTAGACCAAATAAAAATAAAAGTATAGACAATGCTTTGGGGTTCATTTCCCTTTAATGTGATTTTGAAGGCATTGTATAATGAGCATGAACAAAACATTCATGCCAGAATCTTTTAATACTGTCTAGGCAAGCTAGTAAGTTATTCTACAAAAATAAAATAGTATTTTATTAACAAGTTAGATTATTGTTTAAAAAGTAAAATGCAATAATTGGAAACATAAAAAATTTATGCCTTGACATTTTAATCCCAAAAGATACAGCTAGTTTTATGGTGTCTGAGATATGGAAAAGCCATTGTCAAAAAAGAGCGATGAAACCTGAAACCTTGAGAATTCTCAGATAGTAGGTATAAATAATCACAAGTAATCGCTGCCCAAGTATATTACTCCTAATTGTCTTCACCTAGCCTTTAGTTCTCCTCAAGCATTAATACTGTTTCCCCCATACTTTGGTGTCAATTCTTAGTTTTCTGATACCTGACTTTCTGACAGGTTCCACACCCTCCCCCCAAACTTACACTTACCCTTCCATCCGATAAGCTATTTTCAATACCGATCATCTCCCTCACTCTACCCCAATTGCTTTTCACTTAGTGTTTCCCATCCCAGTACTAAAATAGAAGATAGCAGTATTTAAACAATTCAAGAAAAGCTTCTAACCAAGCTGTCAGCAACCTTGATAGCCTTAAGGTGCAAGAACAGATCAGTTATGCCACTGTATCTGAAGACATGGGCAGATAAAAAAAAGGAGTAGAAGAGGAAGGAGAGAGAAGAAGAAATAAAACACAGAGAGAAGCAGAAAGGGAGAGTACTTTTATCCTGGTCTGGATACTTGGGGCATAGTTCATAATATTCCACGTGCCACTCCATGCACTGGTGCAATCCATAATTAATTTTTCAAACATGTGTAGCATGAGTAAATAATGTCAATTTAATGAATTTTTATCATTAAAATTTGTTCAGTTTATAGCTCTGTCATTTTTTCTTATAATATATCCTTCCCATATTTTCTATTACCATGCTGTACTAAAAATGATAAAACCAAATGATACTGTTTGCTTATTTTTATTCCTGACAAAATTATAAAGGGATAATTAGGTGTATACTTAAGTGTGCTTTTGTGTATAAGTATGTATCATTTATATATTATTTACTCTAAAAAATTCTAAATTTTGACAACTACTGGCTAAATTTTTTAACTTTGTCTAAATCAGCAAGTTTAGTTAGCGGTTACAGTTGTCTTTAAAGTGGCTGAATGAAGCAGAAACAAAGCAAGCTCTATCTTGAAAGGTAAAGAATAAAGAATCTAAAGCATCAAAAAGAATCATTATCATCTCAGATGCTCTAACATCTACAAATCTGGGTATCAACCTGACTGATAACCCTTAACCCCATAGAAATAGTTTCATAGGAGTCTAAGCAATTCCCTCTATTTTACTCTTTTTATCTTTATGAGCGCCTGTTCAGATTTGAATGTTCCTTCATCTTATTCAAGTTGAACTTAAATGTTTCCTGCACCCCAAACAGTTTTTGCTTAGTCATTTCTTGTACATAATTCTCCCCATTGTTCCCCTCTGCTCTCTACTTTCCCAGGTAGGAAATTCTAGTGGACTTACTTTTACTTGTTGAAGTATGATTGACCTGTTATCATATCACAAGACCTCCTGATTGATATTCACTTATTTTCCTCTGCTGCCTCTAAATCATTATTCTGAGCAGCCTTTGGTATACCTTTCTTCTCCTATTTTAGTCTTGCCCTAGGAGATAGCAGCGTCAGCATTCAGTGTCAGCCCACAGTTCAATATGTGGATCAACTTCTATTCTAGCTCAATCTTCTTTGCCTAGATAAATACAAATGAAAAAGAAATGCATCCACCTCTCCTTAGCATGCTGTCTCCTGACCTTTCACGTTTTCACAAGAAGTCAACATTTGCAAAAGGCGCCAGTACAAAAGGAAAGAATGAGGAGGGAATAGAATAAGTATAATCTAGCATTTTTCTTCTACCAGGGAAGTCTACTTACTCACAGCAACTGCTGACCTTTCTCAAGAAGGACATCTTTAGACAGGTGGTGTTCCGTTAATCATGAATTATCATTCTGCTACTAGCTTCTGGGCCTGCTATCCTCATAAACACTGGAGATAACTTAGTAATACAGAGGCATGGCAAATTCTCTTAGAGTAATTGAATGCTAGTGCTGAAAAAGTATATAGAGGTTATCAGGTACACAAGTTATTCGTTTCAGTAACAAATATGACTTAAGAACCTTTGTGTGTGTGTGTGTGTGTGTGTCTGTTTGGTGTTCGGGAGGAGAATGATTTGCTAAGCAATGTATCAGATAATGAGAATATACATATGAAAAACATAGTTTCCATTCTCTTGAATAAATACCAGCTAGAGAGGTTAAGTTGAATTTAGTGCTATGAGATACCTTGATTCCTTGTATTACATATTTCTCATCTTCTTTCGTGAATGTGTGTTTACTCACCCAACTCCATCTTCCCTCATGCTCCTGCTGAATTATCATTGCCTCATTCTTATTCACCTTTGTGTCCACCAATGGCTAGTGGAATGCCTTGAACATGGCACAGAATTATATTTCTTATTAAATCCATGTATGTTTCCTCTGGGTATAGAGACACCATTATCGTTGTTGATGAAATTATGTGCGTGGCAGCAGTAAGCATGAAGAAAATATATAATTATAAAAGATTTGTCTGCTGTTCCAAGTTATTTCATGGTTCAGTTATTTGGGGTCAATGGAAAGGTTAGAATTGAGTCATTATAGGCCAATAAAGAACAGTCTTCTCATACTTGATTGATCTTTGTCTGTCCTGTGACTTTTAACCAACTGAGAACCTAACTATTTATTTGCATAACTTCTTGAGCCATAACAACAGAAAATAATACTTAAGGAGCACTATTTTCTTGGCCCACAGGTTATAATTCATGACTCTGGCTGATAAAAAGAGATTTTTAGCTCCTTATTATAAACATTTATATGTATGTACTTATGGAATGTTAAAATGTAGCAAAAACAACTGGCCAAAGATAATCAGAAATTATCTAGAACATGAATGTGGATAAGTTGATATATAAAAATTTTATTTAACTTTTAACACACTTTTGCATCAGAGTTTTATAAAAGTGTAACAAATGATTTTATTTCCTGTAAATAAGACAATTACAGCTTAGAGAATTTGTCAGGATATTCACCAGAAAAGAGCTAGTTTTCAGGATGTACATATTGGTAATAAAAATAGCAGGCTAACTTACTAAAAATGGAAAAATACAAGGCTCATAGCATTTCTTTTTAAAGTAAAAACATCAGATTAGGAATGAAACCCTCAGAACATCTTACTATTGAAATTTGAACCAGTACTATTGGCTTATTGTGGTAGTGAAAACAAATAGAAACTGGGTGTAAACTTTGTTGTTTTGAACCATCTAAGATTTGCTTATCCTTAAAAAAATAGATGTAGTCCCATTTGTTTATCTTCTCTTTAGTTTCCAATGCCCTAGGAGCTGTATTGGTGAAAAATTGCTTCTGCATATATCTGAGATTTTGTTGCCTTTAAATTCCTCTAGTATTTTTATGGTTTACCATCTTACATGTAAGTCCTTTATTCATTTTGAGTTTATTTTTGTGTATGGTGTTAGTTGGTGGTCTAGTTTCATTTTTTTTTTTTTTTGCATATATCTGTCCAATTTTCCCAACACCATTTACTGAAGAGTCTGTCTTGACTCCATTGTATGTTCTTGCCTCCTTTGTCAAATATTAATTGAACATATTGGTTTGGGTTGATTTCTGGGTTCTTTATTCTATTCCATTGATCTATATGTCTGCTCTTGTGCCAGTACCAGGCAGTTTTGAGCACTGTGGCTTTGTAATATAGCTTGATATCTGGTATGGAAATCCCACCTATTTTGTTCTTTCTCAGGATCATTGCAGCTATTTGGGGTCTTTTTTATTCCCGATGAATTTTTGGATAGTTGGTTCTAGGTCTGTGAAATTGACCCTGTGATCCCACTTCTGGGAATATATCCCAAGAAACCAGAAACACCAATCAGAAAGGATATATGAACCCCTATGTTCATAGCAGCACAATTTACCATAGCTAAGATTTGGAAACAGCCTAAGTGCCCATCAGCAGATAAATGGATTAGAAAACTGTGGTATATCTACACAATGGAATACTATCTTCTATAATAAAAGCGAAACATGCAAATGTGACCGTTACCACCAGCCAATCAGAGTGGCTGTATGCAAATTAACCCAGCCAAGATGGAGGCCAACAGCCAATCAGAGTGGCTGTATGCAAATTAACCCAGCCAAAATGGAGGCCAACAGTCACGGAACTAGAACAAACCAAAGGGTTCTGTTGCAACTGCCGGCCTATGCTGGCAGTTGGAAGTGGCTCCAGGGCACCAGGAAGTGGGAAAGCAAGGTGGCAGACCGGGGAGCGGGTAAGAGGTGGCAGGGG
>PVJC01019412.1:0-30191 GCA_004026665.1 Murina feae
GCACAGTCTCCTCCCATGGCAGTGGGGATGGTGTGGGCACAGTCTCCTCCCATCCCCTGTTCCAGGCGTCACCTGCACGGAGGAGCGGGAGGCACGGGCCTTGTTGAGCGTGCGTCGGCGCTCCCAGCGGTGGATGGAGTCCTGCACCTCCACGCTCAGCTGCCTGGTTACCGTGATCTTGTCGTAGTTCTTGATGTGCTCCAGGGCCCCGTAGGTGGTGGTCAGATAGTAGGAACCTGCGGAGACAAGGGTGTGCAGTTGACTAAGACCTCCTGGGCCCACCCACATGGGGAGCCCCTCACTTTAGAGAGGGAGGAGGACTTTCGTGGGGTTCCCTCCCACTCACCCGGCCTCTCCCCCAGCCCTTTAGGTACCGGGACAATGATTTTTGACGTGTGGCTGGCTCTCCTAGTGACCCACCCAAACTTCATCTTCTCGCTCTTCCTTACTAGCTCACCTTTACCTTTCTGAGGGAAGTAACAATCAGTTGAAAATGCTTACTGCGCTGACTCCCTTGCAACTCGGGGTAGAGGCAGGAGACCCTGTTCTGGCTATTTAGATGTAAGTGGAAGTCCCTGGGTGGGGCAGACTCTGGGGTGGGTGGTGAGCACACAACACAGATGATGGATTAGAGCAGTGGTTCTCAACCTTCTGGCCCTTTAATACAGCTCCTCATGTTGTGGTGAGCCCCAACCGTAAAATTATTTTCGTTGCTACTTCATAACTGCAATGTCGCTACTGTCATGAATCGTCATGTAAATATCTGATGTGCAGGATGGTCTTAGACGACCCCTGTGAAAGGGTCATTCGACCGCCAAAGGGGTCGAGACCCACAGGTTGAGAACCGCTGTATTAGAGAATTGTATACCTGAAGCCTATATAATTTTATTAACTAATGTCACACCAATGAACTCAATTAAAAAGAAACAGTAGTTCCTATTAATTTATATATATAAAGAGAAAAGGCGCAGACTCAGTTGATACGCCCCTTTGGGTTTTGCCCATTCCCTTCCTCCGGCCTGGAACACAGAAGTAAGCCGCGAGGCACAGCAGCTGTTGTGTGACCAGAAGTGAGAGGCACATGGACAAGGCTCACCCCTAAGAACCAGGGAAAGAGCTGGGTCCACGCTGTCCTGATGGCAAGGCTGAAAGACACCGTCATGATCAGGTGCACACCCCCACGACTTCTTGGTGGAAGAGACAGACAGCCCTTCACTCTGACTTAAACCATCATTAGCTGCATCGAGAGCTGTTTGCAGCTTAAAGCACCCCTAACGTCCAACGGATGAAGCTACATTGACCTACAAACTCTACAACCAACATGAGAGAAGGCCATGCCCTGGCTGGGTTTGGTGGAGGTTATAATAAAGGCGTTTATGGCCACAGGATCACACACCCTTTTGTAGTAGGAAAGAGACATTAAAAGAAAAATTGTGTCAAGGCGTGTGTAGAACTTGGCCTGGTGTCCCTTGTCAGAGAAGGGCCAGTGGCCACTCATGCGTCTCCTTTCTCGGGAAGCCTGCATGTGCCAGGAAGCCTTTCCTGGTGCCTCCAGCCCTGCTGCCTCGGAGTCCCTGTCCTCAAGTTGGCACATCTCGATGGTCTTGTTTCCCATCCTTGATCGCGTCTCCCTGGCTGGGACCTGAGTGCCGTGGGCTGATGGAGAACACAGTTCTGGAGTCAGAGCAGGATCTAGGTGTCTGCCCTGTGATCTCAGGTGAGTCAGTGTCCTCTCTACACCTGTTTCCTCAGCTGCAAATCCCATAATATCCATGTGAAAAGTAAATGAGATGATATACTAGAGCGCACAGTGCTTAGTAATGAGTAATGCACGGTGGGTGGGTAGGTGACCTAAGGGAGGTGCTCTGGGGTTCTCATCCTTGGAGGAGAAGGGGTAGGAACCCCAAGCCCTGCAGCCACTCCTCTAGCTCATGTTCTGTTTTGTTTTGTTTTGTTTGTTTGTTTGTTTTATAGCCCAGGAGACCCTCCAGGCCACTTCCCTTTAACCAGAGGCCATGCAGTGCCACCGAGGGCCCCTAGGTGGCAGGCGACGCCAACCACAGTAAGGTTTGGAGCGGGTTGTTCTCTTTGGGGAGAAAGTGTTGCCCGTTGACGGGTAAAACTCACTGCCCCTATAATTAGCCCAGTATGGCCAGCTGTCAGCCAGCGTGGAGAGTGGATGAGTCCATGAGGCTGCTCCTGGCAGCGGTTTGGAATCTGAGCTGGCTCCAGCCAGGTGCCCCGCAGCTCCCTGGGTCTCCTGTCCATCCCGTGGTGGCAGCAGAGTGGCGGGAGCTGCAGGGAGGGGTAGCAGGGGACTGGGGTCCCATCAGCCCAAGGCTTAGGACCGCTCTACTTCTCATGTCCCCAGCCTGACCTGCCCTGACCTCTCACACCCGATAGGCAGGCTTGCTGCCGAGGAAATGGGACCCGTCACTTGTCCTTTGCCAAACGACATCAGGTGGAACAGCTGGCAGAACACGAAGGTCCCACAGTGCACAAACTCCAGAGTCCAGCCTGCGGGCGTTTTGTTGAACGCAGAACCGTGTGCTACTGTGAAACACGAGAAGGCAGAGCCCAGCTCCGCTGCTCCTTCTGCCCGCGGCTATCTCTGCAGAACACAAAACTGTCCAGACAGGTGGAAAACCCCAACTCCAGCCCAATGCCTTCACTTTCCTGAGCCAGAGAGGCTAAACCACTTGCCCGAGGTCTCCAGCCAATCAGAGGCAGAACCAGGACCGAAATGCAGCCTCCACGCCGCTTTTTACTACATCCGGTGCTGCTTCTCCGCTTAGGTTCTAGCAACTGAAGTGCTCCATTCTGGGGACTCCCCAAGGGCGCCTGTGTGCAGGCATCTCCGAGCTCCGTGAGGACCAAGGACAGGGCTGTCGCCCCCTCTTTACCTGCACTCGGGGGCTTTGGCGATGGAGCAGCCTGGGCACCACCACCCAGCTAGGACATGAGGGCGAAGCCGGGGAAATACAGTGTCTGTCCCTTGTCCTTGGGCCAAGATACTTGCAGATGGGGGTCCGACAGCTGGCAGACTTGAAGGCTGCCCAGGCTGGAGACCCCCAAGTCATCTCACAGCAGGAGGCTAATAGCTGTTGAGGCCTGGCCTGGGTGCTGTGACCTCCCACCCTGGCTATCGGCCTAGGAACACAAATGCAGGGAGGCACCCATGCCAACCTCCTGGTGGGTGTAGCATGGTGTGACATTTGTCCCCTCGCCCCCACGGGCAGGGTCTGACGCTGCTGTGTGTGTTGGGGGGGTGGGTGGGCGGGGACAGGGTAGCTGGGAGGGGCAAGAGTAGCAGCCTGGCTAGGTTTGTCCTGCTTAATCTTTATTCCAGCAACAACCCACAGATTCCTTTGAAATCCCCTCACAGAGCCAGAAGTGGGGTGAGGGTCTCTGGCTACTTAGGTCTGAAAGAGGGCAGGCTGCAGGGGATTGAGGCTGCCTTGGGTCAGAAACTATAAACCACTTAAGACCTTTATGTATTTACTTGTACTTCCGTTTTTCTCAGGAGCACACGGTAGCCCATTAATAGTCCGGTGCTCCTGCCTGAAGGATATCACCTTTTCCACCGGAACCCCACAAGCTTCAGGAGCAGGAAGAAGGGTCCAGGAGGCCGTGGCAGGATGCGGGTGGGGTGCAGGTCCACAAGGAGAGAGTAGTTGGGCCAAGGATGTCCCTGTCCTGTCCCTGCTCAGCCCCTGTGCCTGGCTTGGAGCCCCATTTAGGAGTCCTGATGGCCAGGGCGGGCGGTCACTGCTGGAGGGTAAGCCAGTGCTGAGACCACCCACAGGGTCTCCCGGCCTCACGCCATCCTTTGTGTCTAAGACTTGATAACAGCCCCGTGGGTTTGGGGTCAGTCCTCTCCCAGGATTTGTAAATGATTTCTTCCCAGGAAGATGAGCAACATATGCGCACTATGGAGAATTTGAAAAACAGAAAAAAGTAACAAGAAGAGTCTCTGTGCTCAGCGACTCCCTTGGTCACCCGAGCCCTGTCCTGCCCGACCGTCCTTCCCACCAGCCTTCTTCCTGTCTTCTCAACAGCCACTAGATGTGACAGAACAGAATAAGGCATTCATTCATTTTCACGAGACCATCAGCCTCATCTGTCCTGCTTGCACTGCAACCCAAGTGCCTGGCAGGGACCCTAAGCATGTGAGTAGCTGCTAGATGAACAGATGAATGAGTAGATGGGTGGATGGAGGGATGGATAGATGGGGAGATGGGTGGGTAGTTATCTGGGTAGATAGATGGGTGGGTAGATGGATAGATGGGTGGATGAGTGTGTGGGTAAATGGGTAGGTAGGTATCTAGATAGATAGATGGGTATCTAGATAGATAGATAGGTGGGTAGAAGGATAGATGGGTTGCTGGATAGATAAATGGGTGGATGGATGGATGGGGGTGGATGCATGAATGGATGGGTGAGTGGGTAGATGGGTAGGTATCTGTGTAGATAGATGGAAGGATGGGTAGAAGGATAGATGGGTCAATGGATGGATAGACGGGTGGATGGATGGTGGGTGGATGGATGGGTGGATGGGTGAGTGGGTGGATGGATGGGTGGATGGGTGAGTGGGTGGACAGATGGGCGGATGGATGGATGTACTGGGTGGCTGACAATCACTGCTGAAGAAGCCCGGCTTCTACTGAATTCCTACACCCTCTGGAGACAGGTCGTTCCCACTGCAGGGAAGTTTTAACCATGGAGGAGAGAAAAATAGACCTAGTGGTTGGTCCCAGGGCACAAACCCAAGTCATATGTGACAGTAAATGTCACGCTTTACACGCTCCTCTGACCTTCCAAGAAATCACGGAAGCTGTGGCTCAGAGACCAATGGTTGCTGAAAATGCAAACAGATGCAAAAAGGGCCGGTTTAGCATAAAACCACAAAGCCCAACGGGGCCACTTGGGGCCCGAGAGCCTTGTTTCACCCTTGGAGGCGAATGTCTTAGAGGACAATTCAGGGTCTCTCAGAGCTGATACCTGGGAGGGCTGCACCTCCGGGATTCTTGGTGGAGGCGTGGCTGAGGCTGGGTGGGTGGGAGGAACAGGAGAGAAGGAAGAAAGGGGAAGGAAAACTGAGGGTGGGTGGAGCAGACCACAGCCCTGCCATTTACTCAGAGCTTTAACCTCCGCCCACTGGGGACCTGGCCCAGGGCTGGCTGCGCAGGGGGCTGAGAGCCCACAGGGCCACCCCAGCCCAAGAAATGACCGTCGTTCCCCGCTCAGAAGCCCCATGGACACTGCCTGCTGCTGCTGCCTTCTCTTTTACACCACTAGCAACTGCTGTTCCCCCTTCTTGTTAGTCCTCACTTTAGAAAGTGGAAGGGAGGGGTAGAGACAGAGAGAGAGAAACATCCACGGGAGAGAAACACATTGATTGATTGCCTCCGACACACTCCCCAACCAGGGCCTGGGATCGAGCCTGCAACCGAGGTATGTGCCCTTCACCAAAATCAAACCCGAGACCCTTCAGTCTTTGGGCTCACGCTCTAACCATTGAGCAACCAGCTAGGGCCGTTCCCCATTCTTTATCTGGCTATTCAATCTTCCATGCTCAGCTCAGGTGTGACCTCCTCCAGGAAGCCTTCTCTGACTGCCCAGCCTGCGTAAACAAGCTCCCATACCCTCTGGGCTTCTCACCATTTCAGCGTATGTCAAGCAGCAGTGACATGGTCCCTTCATTGGCCCTGCTCCCCTGCTAGTCTGTGAGCTCCACCAGCACAGGATCTGTGTCGGGCTCTGTGCTGTGTCCCCAAAGCTCAGTGGAGTCTGGCATCTAGGAGGTGCTCATTGGGCTGCCCAGTGTACTCCAAGCAGGGCTGGGTTGGGGGTGTGCAATAGACCCCTGGGCGCAGAGACAGCCCACGAGTGACTCACCCTCCCCCAGCTGCAGGGCGGGGTCCATGAGCTCCATCATGTACTCCACGTTGAGAAGCATCTCGGTGAGGTTGCTGCGGGCCAGCACGTACATGAGCACGGGCAGGAAGTCGTCTGCCCCGTAGGGCTTCCCTGGGAGGAGGAAGGAGGCGGAAGGCGGTGAGTGAGAGGTTCTCCCTGTGAGCGGCTGGCTGCCCAGGGAGGGGCCCATGGTTTTCTGGGTAGCGGGTGGTCACCGCTGGAAGAGGAACCTTCCCCCTTTCTTATGATTCTCAGGACGGGGGCCACCCTGGAATCAGACTTCAGGGGGTGGCCTGTGGCACAGTCCGGGCTGGGGAAGAAGGAACCGAGAAAGGTGCCCTTCGCCAGGGCGGGCAAGACCCAGGCCCTTCCTCTTTCCAGGCTCTTCCCCTCAATGCCACTTGCTGCCTGACTGGCAGTCAAGTTCACACCACGCGTACCCATGGGTCCACCCAGAAGCTCCTGTCTGACGCTGATGTCTTCTGGGACATCATGGAAAAACATGACTGTGTATCTTGGATGTATAACAGCAGTCCCTTTTTTTTTTTAGTTTTTTTTCTTTTAATTCTTTATTGTTGAAAGTATTACATGTTTCCCTTTTCCCCTATTGACCTCTCCCCAGCCATTCCAATCCCCTAGCACACGCCCTCACCCCCCTACTGTCTGTGTCCTTGGGTTATCTTATATGCATGCTTACAAGTCCTTTGGTTGATCTCTCACCCGCCCCCCACATCCCCCCTCTCCCGCCTTCTCTCTGAAACCACACCATCTCCCTCAATCGATGCTATCAGGCAGAAATTTCACCATCCGACCTTCATTCCTTGGGCTGAAGTGACGCCCTTTCCAGAGGGTTTCCTTTGAAATGTACACGCCTCCAAAAGGCAGCGCTCCTCCCTGCTGCTTTTGTGGGAGATGTTCACAGGGCGCGCTCCCCGCTTGGGGAAGAGGAGAAGCTGGAAGGGGGGCCTTCCCAGTTGGGCTCTGAAGACTGACCATAAGGCCACACAAACATCAAAGGTGGGGCCTGGAGAGCAAGGATTCCTCCTGGAGCTCCCCCTTGGTCTCTTAGCCTGAGTACAGGTGCCCTGACGTCCAGGACCACTTGTACAGTGAGGAGTGGCCACTGGGCTCCCCAACTCCCTTCTCACCTCCTCTTCCTAAAGGGCTCGGACAAAGGTCTCCAGACTCAGCTAGAGCTACTAGGCCTGGGCATGGCCCCAGAAGGATCATCCAGGGCAGCAGTGTCTTGGGTGAGATGAATAATCAGTTCAAATACACACCAGGCAATCTACAGTTCTTTCAAAAAATGTAGTTCTTCTTGGCATGTTTTATCACAGGGCTAGGGGACCCATCAGGAAATACACGATAAAACAGTAAAAACCTATAATAAAAATGTAAACACCAGGACGAACGTAAAGTACAAGAGGAATTGTATATCACAGGAAAAAGTAAGACACACATCACACAACTACTCCTTTGGAGCCACCAATATGGCTGTTGAGTTTCCTGGTGGCCAAAGTGAAAAGGGAAACACATCAGCTACATTCTTCTCAGTGTCCCTGAGAAAATACACCTGTTTCTTGGGGGGGGGGGGGTAGAGGGGTGTGTGTGGCCACCAAGTTATTTTTCTAACCCTGAGGACAAAAACAAAATGTTCACATGTGGCTTCATTTAGGGGGACATGGTTGGTGGGTTCCCATAGCACACGTGAGGACAGGTTTCAATTAGTGATTCATCTCATTGCGTCAAGGCACGCACCTCCAGGGTGGAAAGCAGATTTCACAGCTGACTGTGCACGCGCACACCGTTCCTCACAACAATCACACAGAGTGGGCATTTCCCCATCTTCCTGCAGCAGAGACTGAGGCTCAGAAAGCTGAAGCCACACACAGTATGAAGTCATGAGAAGGACAGTGAGGGGTGTAGAGCCTCTGGCCGCAGGCCCAGGTTCAAACCCCAGCTCTCCCATGCACTAGCTGCAAACCTGGGGATGTTCCTGCCCTCCTCTAACCTTGGCAGAGAGGCTGGAGAATGAGGTGGAGATTTGAGAATTCAATGAAACCATGTCAGCAGTCAGTGCTTTACTGGACCATAGTGGGGCCCGTGGCAACAGGGAAATGTGTGCTCCTATAGCTACTTATCAGAATATCCCCTCATAGTTTGAACCCAAGAAGAAGAAGTTAATGAAAAAACACGACTGCATATCAAACCCTGGTTAAAAAATCTGCTTGCACGCCACTGTCAGCCCCCACAAACTCACACGAGCGCAGGAATCACCAGCTGATTGGAACGGACTGCTCCTGTTGTACAATCACACGGGCCACAAAACAGACAACACCCCGCCTTTGCTTAAAAAAAAAAAAAGGTTGATGTTTTGTTCATCACAGATTTTTGGGCACTAATTTTTATTTTTTAAAATATTGAATTAAACGATTACTCATCTTAACATTTGACCCAGTAATTCCACTCCTGGTTACACACCCGAGAGAAATGTTCACACACACACTTGTACTCACACGGTCATAGCAACATCCTATATAATAAAGAGGGAATATGTAAATTGACCATCACTCTGGTTGGTTTGCAACCACAGCTGAGGCTAAGTTCCCATAACGAGCCTTAAGGAGCAATCAGCAGGGACCTGAGGCTGCGCGCCCACCCACCTCCTGCATGGGGTTTGACAGGAGACCTCAGGCTGCTCCCCCCGCCCTGGCAACAGGCCAGAGGAACTCAGGCTGCACCCTCTTCCCTGGTGCCAGCCTGGGGGACCTCAGGCCATGTCCCCTGCTCTGGCCCCAGGCCAGGGGACCTCAGGCTGTGCCCCCTGCCCCGGTGTCAGGCTGGGGGGTCACAGGCCACTCCCTATGCCCAGCAGGGTTTGATGAGGGACCTCAGGCCATGCCCCCCTGCCCTGGCACCCAGGGGACCTGAGGCTGCACCTCCCCACCTGGCAGGGCTTGACAGGGTGGGACCAGCCGGGTCTGGATCTAGCCCAATAAAGAGGGGCTGTCCAGGTTTGGGTCTCGAGTGATTTTGAGGTGCACGTGGGTGGTTGAAGACTTGACTCTGGGTTCCATGGTGCACCCCAGACTCTGACAGGAGAAAGATTTTCATATACGTTTTACTAATTTTCTTTCATCTCTGACACTTCTATTATAGAGAAAGGGCAAATAGCAATATTAAAATATTTCCTCTAATTAATCCCCTTTTAATGTGCACAAATTTCATGCATCGAGCCACTAGTCATTCATAAAAGCCCAAAGGCAGAAAACAGCAAAAATATTTATCGCCTGGGGAGTGAACAGATAAAATGTGGTCAATCCAGACAATGGGACACCAGCTGGCAGTGCCAAGCACACGCTCCTGGTACATGCTCCGACAC
Organism: Murina feae; assembly: GCA_004026665.1. Lineage (NCBI taxonomy): Eukaryota > Metazoa > Chordata > Mammalia > Chiroptera > Vespertilionidae > Murina > Murina feae. The sequence continues at coordinate 9,302 of PVJC01019412.1, forward strand.
TGATGAGCCTTCGAGTGAAATGCTACATGAAAGGAGCAATCCCAGAAGACCACGTGTCATCCGTATTGCATGACTCCATCCGTACGGAATGGCCAGGATCAGCAAATCCAGGGAGACAGAAGTGAACTAATGGTTGCCAGGCCCTGGGGGGAGGAGGAGGTGGGGAGAGACTACTAATGGGTACAGAGTTTCTTTGGAAAAAAGACAGGAGCTCAGTGTTGCGTATCCCAGCCCCTCTGGGGGCATTCTGTCCCCACAGCCCTCACGGGGTCTGGAGCGCACCCTGAGAAGCACGAACCAGCACTGCCTCAGTGGGCTCTGCGTGGCACAGGTGTCTCTGTATTTCCACTCATCCTTGTTTGCTTTCCAGAGGAAGGTGGGCTGTGGCCTGCCTTCCTGGCCACACTCAGTTTCTACATCGGCAACATGGGGCCAGCAACACAGGCCCTGATGGTCTTTCAGGTTTTCAAGAGAATAAAATGAGGAAAACAATACGAACGTGATTTGGAACCCACAAGGTGCTGTGGAAAGGTGAGCTATTACCGACACCCATGTTTTGTTTTCTCGGGTGGCCCCAGTTTTTCTGCCTGTAACATGAATAGGCTGAAGGGGCTGGTAACACAGCACTGACCAGCAGAGAGAGGCAGGCAGACCCGCGTGAGTCCCAGCACACTGCTTCCTAGCTGTGTGACCTTGGGCTAGTGGCTTTCCTTCTCTGAGCCTGCGTTTCCAGTCACCGGTGAAACTGACACAGAGAACACGATATCCCAGGGGGTTTTGTGAGAATCCTAGGGGATGCTTTCCATGGAGTGCTCCCACCATGCTCCCTCGGGGACACCCGCTAAAGAACATTCGAGATGCAGCTCGGTGCTGCGAGGCTCTCTGAAGATTTGTTCCAAGGCTCCCGTGCCCTCCCGACACAGAATCGGCCAGTGCGGGAGAAAGCCTTCCCATAAACCTTTAGGAGCCGGAGACACGACCAATCAGTTCCCAGGGAAAGGTTGTTCTGTGCTGGAGGTGTTTTTCATGGTGACCATGGAATGATTACAATCCCCGCATCCAGGAGACTCGGTTCTTGTTTGAGTTATGAGTTAGGAACAAGGCGAGTCAGGCAGCGGGAATGTGAGGCAAGGCCTGCCTGTGCCTTTGGAATTCCCTGGTGCTCATGTGTGGACTTGGGGCTCATGGAATGTCTACTCTGGCTCCATCTTCTGGGGTGTTCTATTCATGGCTCACCGAGGGATACAGGCAGGCATGCGCATTTGCTCTCCAGCCGTGGTTCTCCAGCACGGGGACTATACCCCTGAGGGGCCATGCGACAATATCTGGAGTCGCTTTTTGGTTGTCACCACTAGAGTGATGGCCCCCTGGCATCGAGGCCAGGGATGCTGCTACGCATCTTACGGTGCACAGGACAGCCCCCCGCAACACAGAATTACTCAGCCCCTGTCTCGAGTGCCAAGATGGGAAAATGCTTGAGGGACAGTGACTCTCAGCCAAAAGGGTGGTCCAGCTTGGGCCCAGGTTTGAGGACTTAGAGACGGGGGGGGGGGGGGGGGGGGAAGCCCTCCAGACTGTGGCTCTGTGCTCCGGGGGATGGGAAGAGTCCTTTGCCCCTTTCTCTTTCTTTTCTTCCTGAGAATCTTGGCTGACCCGGTGCATCAAGAGGCGGGCTTTGGGGCGCATCCCCTTGATTCCCACCACGTTGTATTCAGCCACTCCTGCGTCTGTCCCCTCACCTACCCCTGAGCAACTCTCTGTCGCCCCTGTATACAGAGCATGGCACAGTGCTGGGCATGGCACGGTGCTGGAGGAATGAATGAGTGAATGAATGAATGAATGAATGGGTGGTGAATGACTGCTGAGCTCCCAGCAAGGCCTCAGAGCTGGTGACTTGGCACCAACTCAGATAAGCCTTTACAGAGACTCCAAAGAGTCCTTCCCCATTGCGGGCCAAGCCAGGGTGTGCATCATCTTTTCCTGGAAACCAGCCCTTGTTGAAGCCTCTCTGTTTCCATCAAGGAACCCATTCTCACCCCATCCCCCTCTCCCCCCACCCCCAAGTGCTGAGATGCAAGGCCTGGGAGTCTCCCTTTTCGTCTGGGGCCCTCTCTCTCCTGTGGCCAGCCAGACCAGAGCCCAGGCGTCTTCCTCCTGACTGCCTCCTGGGCTCACCCTTTGCTTTTCCCAGCCCCACCAGAGCCTACCCCCCAGCAGGCTCTCTGTCCTGTGATCTCCTCTGTCTACCAACTCATCTCAAGTGACAGCTCTGATCATGCTACGTCTCTTCACAAGAACCATCAATGGCTCCTCACGGCTTAGGGAATCAAGGCAGATCTCTTACCCTGACGTTCAAGGCCTTCCGCCATCGGGCCCACAGACGCCTGCCCCATGTGATTGACCGTCCTCTCCTCCAGCCTCATGGCCCGGTCAATGGCCTCAGAGCAAGTCACCTGCATCCCTGCCCCTTGCTTTTCACCACACTCACCCACCTGGCAAGCCCTCCTCTCTCTTTCCGAAGGTCGTGCCTCCGTCTCCCACACAGCACCAACATTTGTGCGCGTCTTTAAAGATGCAACGCATATTTTGTAAACATACCAGTGAACTCCTAAACCAACTCTGAGCTGCGTTAATCTCATTATGCCTACTTCACAGATAAGGAAAGTGAGACCCAGAGAAGTTAACTTTCTGGTCTAAGGTCACACGGCTAGGAGGTGGTGAACCAAGACTTGAATCTAGCTTTATTACACGCACAATCCCATGTTCCTGCTACACCAACACTCTTGCTTCAAGTTCCACCTCCTCCGCGAAGCCCTCCTGGACTGCCCCAGTTCCTGGTGCTTATTCTACACCCTGTTTTGCAACTTCCGGACTCAGAACGACATTCCGCCTCCATCACCCCCCACATGGCACTCCGTTGTGTTGAATTGTGGGCCATTCTCTGACCTTCACATGCACCATTCCCTCTGCCCGGGGCACCGTTCCTACCCTTCCTTTACTGATCTCTCATCCTCTCCCACACCCTCCCGCTCCCAAGCTGCTTAGCCACTCTGAGCCTCTGCCTCCACATCCAGGCACTACCACAGAGCCTGGGACACAGGACCCGGCAGGGGGCTGAACTGAGGCGCACGTGTGTTCCTGCGGGTCACTCTTCTGTCCTGCCCAGGGCAGGGGCCATGGAAAAGATACTGGGATGTGCTATGGGCCTCAGACAGGGAAGTGCTGGGATATGCTTAGCGACTGGTTCTCTGAAGAAAAAAGCGTTTGGATTTGTAGAGTTTATCCATTTCCACGGCATAAATATTTCCACAGCGCTCCACCTCAGCTTATACCAACGTGGACGAGGAGGGCGAAGGAGACGTACGCAATTAGTTCTCATGGGCTGGCACAAGCTGACTTAACACATCATGGCCGTGGGTCCATCAGGTCCAACCTCACTGTGAGGAAACTGAGGCTCAGAGATGAGCGACATTTGCTCCAAGCCCAGCAGCTGGTCAGAGGTGGAGCTGGGCATAGAATCTGGCCTCTCTGCCCCGTGTGCGTGAGGAACGGTCCCACAGGCTCTGGGCCCTGAGAGCTGTTTCCAGACAAACACAAGCTTCAAGGAACCCCAGTGATCTCCCAGGGGTGGTCACAGCTGCTCCCTCCTTCCGGTGAGGCCAGGAGCCCAGGCCCAGTCTCAGCCCTGAGCGTGGTGGGGCTCCACGCAGCGCCCTGGGATGCTGGGCACAGATGGCAAAAGAACCCTCCTGGGATGGGAATCTGTCTCTCACGAATCAGATATCTCGCCCATCTATCTGCACCTCTGGAAGTTCTGCTGGGCTGCAGCCTGCATTTCCCAGTGACGTCTGTAGGAATCGGGGGAGCCGACCACATTTCAGAGCTGGGAGATTTCAGAGAGGAGTCTGATGAAAACAGCTGAAGCATGCTCACCTGGGTCATGCACACGGAGGCACACCGGGTTAAAGGGCCCCTGACTCTGCCACATAACGAGCTGGGTGATCTGGGGCCACTCACGTCGAGCCCCAGTTTTCTTATCTGAGAACTGGGTATAATAATAAAACTTACTCAGTCTGTTACTCGGGCCCTTGTGAGCATCAGATGGGTGGCTGGATTGAAAAGGTTTTGTCTTCTAGGAAGCATTATCTAAAAGAGCGGTTCTCAACCTGTGGGTTGTGACCCCTTTGGGGGTCGAACGACCCGTTCACAGGGGTCGCCTAAGACCATCCTGCTTATCAGATATTTACATGACGATTCATAACAGTAGCAACATTACAGTTATGAAGTAGCAATGAAAATAATTTTATGGTTGGGCGTCACAACATGAGGAACTGTATTTAAAGGGCCAGAAGGTTGAGAACCACTGGTCTAAAAGAAGAATTGGCAATTGTGGTTTTTGTTTTGTTTTTCTGTAAAGGCCCAGATAGTAAATATTTTAGTTCCATGGGCCACATGGTTTCTATCCTGACTATTCAACTCAGCCATTGTAACAAACACAGCCACAGACACCGCATAGATGAGTGGATGTGACCGTTTCAGGTGGCGGGCCCGAGCAGGCCTGTGGGCCATAGTGTGCAGACCTCCGATCTAGAGGAAGGGTCTGTGGTCTTATAACTGCCCCCCATCCCCCAATTTTTTGACTGGCTTCTGATTGATGGGACCATCCTGGGGCAGCACAAGACTCTTAGCTGGGACCCGCTTTGGTCCTTACCTCCTCCACGGTTCTCCCCCTTACAGCCATGTCCTTTCTCTAGGAAGTCTTAGCAAAAATCCCATGGCCCATCAACCAGGTCAAGCATGTCAAACTCGAGGCCAGAGGGGCAGCATGACTAATAAATGAATGAAATGAATGAAAAAACCAATATTATGCACTGATATTTGTATTACTGAATCAGAGAGGCCCACCCCGACCTCCCAACCCAGGCAGCAAACTCCTTCAGCACTGCCCAGACCCCTCCTGGTTTCCCCAGGTAACGTGTTCCAGCACCCGAGGATGTGTTTGGTGTGTTTTTCCTTGTTTCGTACCTGTCTCTCCCCACTGGAACGCATGGTCTGTGAGGGCAGGGGCTTTCTGGTGCTTACTGTTGGTACGAAATGCCTCGCCAGTGCCGGTGGTAGGTGTTGAGTAACTATATCTGCTACGTGAATGAATCGCGTTTATCTCTCTGCACAGGTGTCTTTTGTTTGGTGCTGTTTTTTCTGCTTGAATTGTGACCATCCTAAAGACAGGGATTGTTTTCCTGTCAATATCCGTATCATCCACGCGTGTCTGTTAAGCTGCTGGATAAATGGACCTATTGGATGAAAACGCAGGACGGCGGCAAGCAGACAGCCTCTAAAGCAGGTGGCTGTATCGCTACTCGGGCAGCGGAAGCCTTCTTGTTAGGGGGGTTTTATACAGATGGTGGCTTCTCTGGCTGATTAGCTGAGATGGGAAGCTGCCCCTCTCCCCCATGTAGCCCCCGAAGCTGTCCTGTCTGGCTGTTTGCCCTGCGTGCAGGTGCGGCTTCCATCTCAGTTCTGCTTTGAGCAACGCCACATCCCCAAAGAAATCACTCCAGCTCCCTGGGTTCCTCTTTGGAGAGCTCAGCCCGCAAGCTAGCCAGCCGAGTAGCTGTGGGCTCAGAGACCTAAAGCCAAAAGTCCCCACCTGCCTGGGAAGCCCTGAGGCTGCCCATGACGTGGGCCCATCTCCTCTGAGGTCACCTCTGACCCCAGGACACCCTGGACAGGTAGGAGAATGCAGCAGCTCAGCACAGCACCTGGATCCAAGTCCTAGGTCTGCCACTCACCTGCCCAGGCAGGACCCTGAGCATGCTGCCTCAGCTTCCTGAGCCTCAGATTCATCGGCTCTAAAATGGGGAGAGCAAGAGAGTTCACACTTTGTGGGTGGTTGTGAGGGTTCAATGAGACAGGTGGGAAGTGATTAACATGGTGCCTGCTGGGTTACTGGCATGTGAGGAATGTTAGACATGGTTATTAGGCAAGGCAGGAGGGGAACATGTCTAATAATAAAAGGGTAATTTGCTAACTACACCAGATGTCCTTCTGGACGTCCTTCCTGACAAAGCTGGGGCCAGAGGGAAGTCAGTCCGGGTCCCAGATGCCTGCGGGCGGCCTGAGGGAAACCAGCCTGGGTCCCGGTGTCTGCGGGCGGCCGGAGGAGGGAAGCTCGGGTTCTGGGTGCTGGAGGGAAGCTGGTGCCAGCTGCCAGGGGGGAAGGAAGGCCTACTTTTGCACGAATTTTCGTGCATCAGGCCTCTAGTGCTTAATAATCCTTGGAAGGTAACATCTTAGAGGGTCTGAACCCCATCTTTGTTGTGGGGTGTAAAAGCAAGCTTGTGCTTCACTACCAGGCTTGGTTCATATGTGCGTCTCTCTCTCCTGGATGTCAATGTCCAGAGGCACTTAGAAAGCCTTCCTGGGTCTGGCTCCCTGAGTGACTCTATGGAGCAGAGCCCATCCCTCCACCCCCAACCATCCTCCATTCGACTGGACTTCATGACTGAGAAATAAACTTCCCTCAGGTTAGAGATTGCAGGGTTTTTCTGTTACAGCCACAAATGTCTCCTTAACAACTTACCTATCTAGCTCCCTATCTGTATCTATTTCTAAAACGCCACCAAGAAATCCATCAGAATGCTAGTCTTTTTTCCTACAACAAACATGAGTGACTTTTGTCATCAGAAATCAGTTTCAAATTTTTTCGACACAGATTTAAAAACAGCCGCAGCCTGACCTCTCCACCCTAGTCAATGTCACAGGCCTGTTGTTTCATGCGCTTAGAGTCTCCACCGAGTTCCTTCCCCTCCCAACCCTCACCCTCTGCCCCATGCTGAAGAGTTGCAGATTCCTAGCTCCCTGTGTCGTCTCTGCCAGGGAGGTGGAGGGCAAAGGGCCTGAGGGACTTGGGGAGTCCAAAACCACCCCTTGGGCCCCTGTAGTCAACCACCTGGCTGTTGGGTACCCTGTCCCCCAGGGTCAGGAGCCGGGTTCCATTCCCTAAAGTCTAGAGTGTTGAGACAGAATACTGAAGGGACAGAAGAAGGCAGCCGGCTTTCACTGGCCTCTGGGATATTGCCTGCCCTTTATCTATGTTAGAAGAAGGCTCTTTATAGTCTTTTCTAAAGAATCCCACGGCGCTGGCCAGTTTTGCTAAGTGGTTAGAGCGCTGGCCCACACACCGAAGGGTCGTGGGTTTGATTCACGGTCAAGGGCACGTACCTAGGTTGCAGGTTAGCTCCCTGTTCCTGGTGAGTGCTTTTCCCTATTGCTAGAACAGTACTTAGGGGTAAAGAGCCAAGATGTATGTGACTTACTCTCCTATGATTCAGAAAAAAAATTAAGTGTGCTCAGAGATAGCAGATGGTTCCTAAGCCAGCAAAGGAGGTTGCACAGAAGGAAAAGATATCTCACATGTAGATTCTCTGATCACTGACCACAACCAGGTCTCTCTCACATGGATGTTTCTCTCTTTCTTTCTTGCCCTTCCACTCTCTGAAAAGCACTGGAAAAATATATCCTCTAATGAGGATTAGCAAAAAAAAAAAAAGAAAAGAAAAGAAAAGAAAGAATCCCACACTTGCAAACACTGCATTCCTCCTACCTTTCTCCCCCTTCCATCTTAGAGAGGAGTTCTTTGGCTTGATCTATGTCTCCCATAAAGCAGGCCAGCTATCTGGTCTTAGACAATGAAGAGGTGGGAATCACTTCTTTGTCAGAGTAATGGGACATGATTCTAGAAGTCCCAGCTGGTCTCAGCAAGCCTCGTGACACCCACGAGAAGCCGGGCTGCTCCTGGCTGAGGATGGAGGGCCATGTTTATCCAAAGCCTTTATGTCCTTGGACTCCCCCCTCTGCCTGACATGGGGTCCCTCACTTGCTGCAATGGTGGAGGAAGCTCTTGGTCAGGAATCAGGAATCTTGAAATCTGCTCCTAGGCTGGCTGCTCGGCATGGCAACAAAAGCACCATGTTTCAGAGTGAGAACACGCTTGGTTTGAATCCTGGAGCATCTGTATCCTGGACATAAATACCAACTAAGTTTCTGGAAAAGGCGGCCTGGCCAGACTCAGGACTTGTGCTGTGGGGAGCACAGGAAACTTGGTTGGAGAGTTTGTAAGGAGGAAATCCCAACATAGGGAAGTTGGCCAAAGGCGGCTCCTTGATCTTTCCAAACAAGTCTGCACACCTGCAGACCCTCAGGTGTTTATTGGAATCTTTACCCTTAGTCTTTACGTGTCCTTGCTTAAAGGACACTGCAGACACATGTGTCCTCCCAAGATTACTTATCCATCTGATTGTATCTAAAAGATAAACTTTATCTCAATCCGCTGTTACAATAAAAGACTGAAGAGGCAGGCAAAGGAAGCTGTCTGGTTCCTTTAGCCAGGCAGCCCCTTAGTTCTCTCTTTCACAGAAATCATGTGTTAGAGTAATCATTGGTTCTGTTGTTCAGCCCCAGCATTGCACCTCCAAGTTTAACCCTCTGCCCACTGTTCCAACAGGTCTGGGCAACAGCCAGGCCCTATAATTTTCTTTGTCTCAAGTGGCTATGGCTGGACCACAGATTACTCTGCCAGTTTCTTCCCTGGAGATGGAGGGGCTGGGGCAGGGCAGGTGGGAGTGGGAGGGAGGGTGGGAAGGAAGGGCTGATTGCTCTGAGTGTGCCAGGGGTTGGAGGCAGGTAGGACCCTCGCTAGCATTCTGCCCTCCACGAGGTCGCTGGCCAATAGCTCCAGGGCCTCTGTGCAGGGCTGCTGGTGTGGGACCATTTTGTGCAGCCAGGCGCTGGGAGCGTCTGGCAGGAGGGAGGTGTGGATTAGATGCTTGGGGTCAAGGGCCTGGTCCTAAGGTGCGGAATGTCCAAGTCAGGAGAATTAAAGAGTCAGTGGGGGTCTGGCTGAAAATGGACAACCTCTATCTGGTCACGAGGAAATGTCTGACAAAGACAAAATGAGGAACTTTAACTAAAAAGAAAAATGGGTCTTCCTCTTTCTGAAAGTGGCCCAAGATGACCTCTGAAAACGGTTCGCTCTCCCCTTGACCCAGAAAACCCCACAGAATCATGCAAACCAAGAGGCTCAAATCTCTGTGTTCCCTTTAAGAACACCTGTGAAACGGCCCAGGCCATCAAGGATGTGCGTCGCCGAAAAGCCACCATGTATCCGAAGGAGGTCACCTTACAGAAGCTGTGGGTGCCATTCCGTTGTTACCACAGTGGAGCTGGCAGTGTGCCCAGGCCAAGCAGTGGGGCCGGACACAGCGTCGGGGGCCCAGAGAGAGGGGTGGATTTTCACTGCACGTGCTTCAGAGGGCAGGGAGCACTGTGGGACTGAGGGTTTCGATGTAGACTCCCTGGTCACTGAGCACATCCAGGTGAGCAAAGCTGCCAAGATGTGGCTGTAGACCTTACAGAGCTCCTGAGCAGGTCAACCCCGACAGGAGCCCTCCCGGCACGTGGAGGTGATGCTACTGAAAAGGGAAGATGGATCCCGAGCCAGCGGAGGAGGCTGCACAGGAGGAAAAACATCCCAGAAGAAACTGAAGAAATGGAAATGTGTGGGCCAGGAGTAAATTCAACATAAATACTAAAAAAAAAAAAAAAAAAAAAAAAAAAAAAAAAAAAAAAAAAAAAAAAAAGGGGTTGGGAGAAGGGGAAGGGCACTTCTATTCCTTAAAAATACCAAGGTCAGCCCTAACCAGTTTGGCTCAGTGGACAGAGTATCAGCCTGCGGACTGAAGGGTCCTGGGTTCAATTCCGGTCAAGGGCATGTACCTTGGTTGCGGGCACAGCCCCAGTGGGGAGTGTGCAGGAGGCAGCTGATCGATGTTTCTCTCTCATCGATGTTTCTGACTATCCCTCTCCCTCTCTGTAAAAAAATCAATAAAATATATTAAAAAAAATACCAAGGTCATACAGGACGAAGAAGGGCTGTGATGTCCTCCATGAGGAAGACTACACATGTGATGTGTGACCCTGGATGCTGAGCTGGGGGAGGACACGCTAACGAGGACCTTGGCCGCTCAAGCGCCAACCAGGAATACAGATGACAGCTCCGCTAAAAATAGTGCCGATGCAAATTTGTGAAGCAGACAACTCCGCTGTGGCTGCGTGGGAGAATTTCCCTATTCTTAGAAAAAGCATCATAGGGGTAAAGAGCCAGGATGTCTGTGACTTACTCCCAGACGATTCAGAAAGAAAATGAAATGTGCACAGAGAGAGCATAAATGACAAAGCAAACGGGACGGTACCGGTCCTCAGAGGATATGTGGATGTTTCCATTGGAATGCTCTCTGGTTGACAGTTTTGAAGTCTGACATTATTTCCAAATGAAAGGTTTTTAAAAAGCCAAAAGATTTCGCAGCGGAACTGGCTCTTTCCCACAGTATCCCACGTGGAACCCCACGTGTGAAACAGGGACAGGCAGGATTGCCCGGGTGAAGCCAGGGTGGGCTCCACTTGCCTGTGTCCCTTTGATGGCCCAGGGGGTGCCTCCTAGAACCCAGTTTGGAAACCACTGAGTGGGTTCAGCCTCCACATTCTGGGGAACATGGTGAGGAGGCAGCCATTCCTGCATCCTCACGTCCATTGGACACACACACATACTTGGTTGCATTTGATCCTCAAAGTAGCACTGAGAGAGACGTTCTCTGTCCCATTTTGTAAGTGAGAAGACCAAGATTCGGGAAGGTAAGTACGTCCTTGGGGCCAAGCCATCCAGGTGTCTTCTATATGCTCTCCTGCCTTCTGCACCACAGCTGGGGTTCAAACCAGGCCTGTGAATGAACCCCAAAGACCCTGCTCTTAGCAGAACCTGCTAGCTCCCCGGGGAAGGGGCAGCCTCTGCCTGCTCAGGGCAGGGGTGAGGCTGGGAGCTGCAGGACTCGCTGTCCAGTGCTCACCCAGGAACCACCTGGTCCTGCCGGGGAGTCTTTCCACGGAGCCAGGTGTCCGGCCTGAATGTCTAGGCTCAGAGACACCCACTGGGGCTGGTTTCTGGCTCAGGGGATCTCCCAGCCTCTCTTTGAGAGAGTGGGGGACTCTGAGCGCCCTGCTGCTCTGCTCTCCCACACACTGTGCCAGGCAGGCCTTCTCACAAAAAGAAAGGCAGGCCTTTTCTTTCTTCTCTCAAAATCAGCCATTCTTCCTCCATGCCCTGCTCTCTGGTTTTCACTGAGCGAATTCACCATCAGTAAAATCATTGTGTTTGAAGTTAGTCGAGAGATTGTGTATTTAGAAGAATGCCAGGATGCCCAAGCTTTGTGAGTCAACGACTCGCTGAGAATAGAATTGCCCTTTTCAGGCCCAAAGCGGTCGCTCTGACAGTCTTGGCCCTGACTTTGCCCTGAGCCACAGCATAGCCCAGGGTGGGGAGAAAAGATTCTCCAGATTAGAAGTTCCGAAGGGAAGGCCTCTGCAGGGAGCTTTTCTAGAGTGAGTGGACCATGCTCCGCCCCCCAGTCACATACGGACCATGTTTTCTGTGGGCCTTTGGCCAGACTGGCCTGCCCTCCTCCGAGGGAGAAGGGGAGAATCCCTCCCCTGAAGTCGCCACCATTGGCTGGGCCTGCTGGGAGCTGTGCTCGGAGGTCCACAAGGAACATCTGTTGTGTCTGCATCACCAGGGAATGAGGGTAGTTACCTTCTTTGTAAAACAGCTTCCCCAGGTGAGGAAATGGGACTTAAGGGGTTAACTCACTCAAGGTCACACAGGCATAAGTGACCTTGCCCCCACGTCTGTGCAGCTACAAAGGTGACAGTCCTTCTACTCCCCATGGCCATGTTGTCACGGACAGTTATCCAGGCTGCTTGCTGCACAGGGCATCGGCTGATGGCGTGACTGGGGCACCAGGTCTGGGCAGCGCCTGCTCACTAAGATGCGCTCCTGGTGCGGACCCTGTGCTTCTCCCCTATAGGGATGCCGTGAGAAACCGATTATAAATGGCCCACTGACTCCCTTCCCCACATCTGCACCCCTTGAGGCTTTTGACTTTGCTGCCCTTCCCATCAAGAAGGGCTGGGCTGGTCTTGTGACTAAACACATTGATGAAATATTTCCGAGTGGCATCATGCCAGTTCAAGCTCAGGCCCTGAGAGCTTCGCAGGCTCTGCTTGTTCTCTGGGACTGCCTATTGCCATGGGCACAAGCCCGAGCAAACCTGTCAGAGCATGACAAATGCGTGGCCCCGTCACTCGCATTCCAGACCCGCCAATCAACCTTCCAGCATCTGAGCTAGGCCATCCTAGACCAGCCAGCTTCCAAACAACCTCTCTGACCACAGACCCGGAGCCAGCCCAGCCACACTCAGCCCACCTGACCCATGAATACATGCTAACTGATTCAGGTAGCTGCTGGGGGGTGAATTGTGTCCCTCCAAAATTCATACAATGACATCTTTTCCCCCCATAAGCCCAGACTAAGGCTGGGGATCGAGCCTGCGACCGAGGTACGTGCCCTTGACTGGAATCGAACCTGAAACTCTTCAGTCTGGGGGCCAATGCTCTATCCACTGAACCAAACTGGCCAGGGCCATGTGTTGACATCATAACCCTCAGTCCCTTAGAATGTGACCTGACTTGGAAATGGGGTTGTTGCAGATGGAATTAGTTAAGATGAGGTAGTGGGTCCCCAATCCAATATGGGGACATTTGGACACAGACATGCTCATGTGGAAATGAGAGTGATGCTACCACAAGCCAAGAACTAGCAGAGGCTGGACCGAGGCCTGGAACACAGCCTTCCCTAGAGCCTTCGCAGGGAGCATGGCTCTACGGACACCTGGGCCTCAAACTTCCTGCCTCCAGAACTGCAGGGGAACAAACTTCTGTTGCTGCTGTCATCCAGTTTGTGGTGTTTTATCACAGCAGCCCTAGGAGGCTAATACAGCACCTTTTTGTAATTCGCACAAAGGCACAGCCTGGGCTGGCCTCCCTGCCTGCCGCCTGCTGACCGTGGCCCTCCTCCTGGTACCCAGGCAACCCTGCAAGGTGCTCGGGAACTGTATCCCCGCCATGCCCAGTTCTGCCCCAGCAGGCCTCTGAGTCGGTAAAGGCTGCTCTAGTGCCTTCCAGAGGCGCTGGAGGCCTTGGCGGGGGAGGAGTCGCAGACCCACACAATATGGCAGGCTGGGAGCCCCAGCCCAGGCCCCGCCGGCCGGCCGGCCACCTACCTGGGTTGCCGAGGGCCATGGAGTCGTAGATGAGCTTGCAGGTCTTGAGCAGGATGGAGATCTTCTTCTCGGGCGAGTAGGCCTTGTGCATGCTGCTGAACTTGTGCAGGATCTTCTCCATGATGTGCAGCTCGGGCACGCTGGTGGTCACGCCCAGGTCGGTGGTGGTGGTGGCCAGGATCACCAGCTGGTTCTCCTTGAGCTGCTGCAGGGAGCCATCCTTGCTGTGGATCTCACGAAGGCACGAGTTGATGGCTTCTTTCAGGGGTTTGAGCACACACTTGTACAAGGCGGACTCCACAATGGCTTCTGTGGGTGGGAGAGAGTAGTAGGGTGAGGACCCCAGTGGCAGGGATCCTGGCCCTGGGCCTTGTCGCCCAACAGTGTGGCCAGGCCCATCTTATGATCCCGGGAAAAACATACTCACAGCCCCAGCAGGTACAACCGCCGTTCTGACACATGAGACCGTGAAGCACATGCCACAGAAAGCCACATCGGAGCCCTCCGGCTGATACATTGCATCCTAATGCCTTTCACAGGGCCTGGCACAGATTGAACTCCCCCAGAGCTGCCCACAGTACATAGCTTTGGAGGGCACTTCTCACATGGGAGTTGTGCAGTGTACATACAACCTGTGTAGCTGTACTTGCAGGTCCCAGGTACCCTGCAAATGCTTGGTGGAATTATTCTTGATTCTCTCTTTCAATCCCGAAGTCCACCTGTCTTCAGTCTCAAGAATCTAGTATATTCAGAACCTGAATTCTCATCACCTCCAAGGTTTGACCTTGACATGAGCTACCATCATCTGTTGCCTGAGTTACATTGGTAGCCTCTTGCTCTGACCCCTCACAGTCCGTTCTCAACACAGAAGCCAGCGTCATCCTGTTCTGGCATGTTTGACCACGACATTACTGTGCTGAGAACCTTCCAACAGCTCCATCTCATGGACACTACAAACCACAGCCTTCCCTGTGCCTTTCAAGGCCCCTGAGTGATCCGTCCCTGTGACCGCTCTCACTCAGCACCTTGCTCACGCCCCTGTGCATGCCTCTCCAGCCACAATGGTCTCCTTGCTGCTCTGCCACCTGCCACGCCTGCTCCTGCCTCAGAGCCTTTACACCTGTTATTCCTTTTGCCTGGAGAAGTCACTCCACATGGCTTATTCCTTCACTGCCCAAATGCCATCCTATCCAAGGGGCGCCCTGATCATCTAGTAGAATGGGAGCCAGCCAGGTTTGATCTCACAGCAGCTCTGCAACCCACCTGCCATTATCCCCACTCTACAGACAGACCAACTCAGGCTCTGGGGGGCTGACCAAAGATCCGAACCCACGTCTACTTGACACGAGGGCCATGCTCAGCTGCCCCGGGCGACAGGAGGGGAATATTCTTGGGAAGTCTTTCTGGCTTTACCCCCAGGGAAGGGTCTCAACTATTGTTTCCTCATCTGCAAAATGCCAGAGGGCTTTGGCCCAGCCCTCCGGGTTCCTTCATCCCTGAGAGCCGCCACATCCCCTGCGGAGACCGCCTCTGGCCCTCAGCACTCACAGGTCGGGGCTCCTTTGGCCTCTAACTGCTCCTTCTGACTGTCCCCCTAATAAACCCGGGGGCATCCTGAGCGTGGGGTCCTGCCCAGCCTCTGATGTGGGCGCATGGGCAGAGCTGGGAAGCATGAGGCAGAACAGCAGAGGGATTCCATTAGTTTAGCTGGGGAGGAGGGGGGTGGGGACAGTAGATTATCTGGGATGATCCCTCCCTCCCGCCCCCTCCCAGGCCCCCTCCCACCCCTATCCCCCAACTGACCCAGCTCCTCCTCCGAGCACTGGGTGTGGTCCCCCAGTGCCTTGAGCTCGGTGCTCTGCAGCAGGTAGCTCTTGAGCTGGGTCATCATGGTGCGGATCTCCTGCAGCATCTCGGTGCTGGAGGCCTGGCGCGCCATCATCTCCAGGCTGTACACTTTGTAGTCCTGCACCAGGTTGCCGAAGTACGAGGCCTTGTCCTGGGCCAGCTCCACCACCTTCTTGTACAGCTTGCGGTCGTTGGAGAGGAAGGCCTGGAAGACGCTGGTGAAGCTCGCGAGGCTCAGGCGGTGCCGCGCCTTGCCCAGGATCATGGACGGCTTCTTCTTCACGTTGGGGCTGCTGAACTGCTCCAGCTCCTCCTCTGTGCTGCTGGTCGAGTATGAGTCCTGATCGGTGGCCGGGGTGTGCACCCCCGTACTGTCTGAGAGGGAGGCCAGGGAGCCTTTGAACTCTGGGGCGCTCTGGCGCCAGGCGCTGGCCTGGGCTTCTGGGCTCTGGGTCCCAGCTTCGGGTGGACCAGGGGTGGGCTTCTCGGGGGCTACCCCCTCCGTGGAGAGCTCCGCGCTCTCCAAGGGGCTCGGGAGGACTGAGGCCAGTTGCCGGGAAATCCGCTTCTTCCTAGGAGGTGGGACTGGGGGTTGCCGGATCTTCCTCGTCGACTCTGGCAGGATGCCCAGCTGGCTGGCGTGGGCCACTGCTTCCTGTCCTTGCTCTGTGGTCCTCTGAGGCCTGTCCCCAGGGCTGTCTGAGGTCCCCTGGGGAGGCAGGCCGAGTGGGGGTAGCTGGGAAGGACCTGGCTGGTCCCACTGTGCGGTTGTGCCCCTGTCCACTTTCTCCACATTCAGGACCTCCAGGGAGACCTTCTCAGAGAGGCGGCGTCTGGGAGGAGCAGCAGGGGCGCCCTTCTTCCCTGGCCCTGGAGGGGCGGGGGCCTGCGGCAAGGGGCTGGGGGCCGCCCCTGGCTGCATCTCTTCCTCCCTGAGGGGGCCCAGGCCTGTGGGGGGTCGTGGAGGCCTCTCACAGGCTGTCATGGGTAGCTGGCTTGGATGGTCCGGGAGGCCTAGGGCATGGGGTGCCGGGTGGGGGACAGATGCTGGGGATGCAGGGGAAAGGGCGTCTGGAGGTGGGGGAGAACTGGGCAAAGGACAGGCCAGAGCTGGGGCAGGGGGTGGAAGAGGCCGGGCGGGACTGAGGGGGTGGAGAGGTGGTGCTGGGGGCGGGGGCGCTGGGCGGCGAGGGGCCCACCGGGCGGTGGGTGAGGTAGAGTCAGAGGTGGGAGGCAACGGGCCAGAGGGGCAGCTTCTCAGGGGTGACAGGTCGGCAGGCAGGGCGCTGCCACAGTCCTCGATGAAGATGGGATTCACAAACCAAAGGCGGTCATTTCCTCCGGACAGATCAATTTCACACATGCAGTTTTCCTCATGGGAAGTGGACCTGAGGCTGCAGGCTGGGGGCACCCTGGGGGCTGGGTCTTTTGGGGGTTCTGCTGGGCTGCCAGCTGCTCGCCGGGGGTTCAGTGAGGAGTCCCAGAAGCCTGTGGAAACAAGAGAAGAAGAGGTGGTCAGTCCCAGAGCCGGCCCCCTGGGTGGGGTGGGGTGGTGTGGGGGACGGGGCACAGGAGGGCTGGGAGGGCCTTACAGCTTTTGCTTCTCTGCTCCCCCGGTTGTTTTCCCCTCTCGGACTGTTTTAAACCTCTCCCACCACTTCCTGCCTCTAGAGGGGAAGCCCCGCGAGATCCTCCCCTGATGGGGTGGGGCCAGGCGCCCTGTGACAGGGGCAGCGTCTGTCCCTGGCATGTGAGGGCCCACCACGGAGGGCACCGTGACCCGTGCAGGCCGTGTGGGGACGGAGGGGCCCACAGCCAGTTCCTGCAGCTGGCCAGCTGAGGACTCCGGGGCAGGGGGCTGCATCTTTCTAGGCCCCCGTCTGGTCACCTCTAGGATGGGGGTGGCTGCGTGGGGCCTGTTCTGTGTGGGGAGAACACACCTATGGACTGTGGCTGGTGAGCTCAGACCTGACCTTCCGAGTGCGGAGCGTGTGCCACTGCAAAACGACTGGTCTGGATCTGTCTCGATGTTCACTAGGAAGCCGCCATCCCCCCGCACCTCCCCCCCTCCGGCCTCATGGGAGGGGTGTCAGCAAACGGGGCTCCCGCCCTGCTGGGTGATATTCTGGCCCATGCCTTTCTCCTGACCTAGCCCTCAGGACACAGCTCATGGCTATGGCCAGTAGGGCACACCTGTCCCTACCCGGGCGTAGCTCATCAGCACCAGGCATGTTCTGGGGAGGAGCATGGGACACTCAAACCGAAGTGCACTGGGGGTCACTGAGCTCAGAGTTCTTAACTTCTGGGTCCCTAGCCCCACGGAGACTCCGACAGAAGCTCAGGACCCTCCGCGAAGGGCAGAGGCTCAGTGATTGAGAACCATTCAGTTGGTCTGCAGCCACTCTGAGCCCCAGGCAGCTCCTCCTGGACCAGGGGGCCCAGGTCTGGGTCTACTGTTGATGTTGGAGCTTCAGAGTGCGGACTCCCTTGTTAAAGACGGGCCAGACCTCTGGATGCTCACCTGGACCCCTCACTTCTGGGAACGATTCATCGGGAAGAAAACCAAGAAAAATAACATCCAGGACAGCCACAGGGCAGACCCACCCTGAGTTCTGGCGGTGAGGGCCACTGACTCTACCAGATCCTCTCACTGATCCTGACCCCAGGCCTTCAGTGTAAGTCTTGATCCATCCCACGGAGACCCAGAGAGAGTCAAGAATCCATCCACAGCCAGCTGGGCAGGTGTGGCTCAGTGGTGGAGCGTCGACCTATGAACCAGGTCATAGCTCGATTCTTGGTCAGGGCACATGCCTGGGTTGCAGCTCAGTCCCCAGTGTGGGTCATGCAGGAGGCAGCCAACCAATGATTCTCTCTCATCATTGATGTTTCTCTCTCTCTCCCTCTCCCTTCCTCTCTGAAATCAATAAAAACATATTTAGAAAAAAAGAACCAGCCACGGTCACCGGGATGGTGAGCCAAGGAGCTGGGGTCCAGGGCAGGTGCGCAGGTCGGAGGCCTGTGTGCCGGCTGCTGTGCTGTGTGGCCTTCCTTCTTGGGAACTTGCGACACTTCCCATCTCAGCTGCTCGGCCAGCGTGAGTGACGGGTGGCGTGTACCTCAGAACTGGGGATGTGGTAAGCGCACGACAGGCTCCTGACACCGAAAGAAAGTGGGTGTCACACAGAGGCTGAGGGCAGTGTGTGTGCCTGAGATGGGCACTCCCGGGGGCGCAGGTGTTTGCCCCCTTGCCGGCCAGGGGACTGCAAACCCGGCCCAGGTGAGCAGGGTGCAACCTCAGGACCAGGGGGCTGCTCGGAAACGGACATGTGAGCCTGCACATCCCCTCTGAGGCGTCGCTGTGACCAGGAAGACCCTGGGGCTCAGGGTTTAGCTCCGTCCTGGGCGGAGACCCCGAGTCTGGTAGCCCGAGTGCTGTGGCTAGCTGTCTCCACGGTAGCAAGGGTGACAAGCCTTCGTGGGACTCTGTCCGATTTGCAAAGCTCTGTGCACATCACGGCCACTATCTGAGGAGAGGGCGCTGGGAGGGAGGGGGCGTCTCCAGGGCCTCCCCACACCACCTAGGCGAGCAAGGCAGCTACTGACACCTCCATGACTCACCCACTCTCCTGGGTGCCTGGCACCAAGCACACAGCAAGTCTGGCCCCAGGCAGTGAGCAGTGGAAGCACCGTGCCCTGTCTGCACAGCCCTAGCAAATCTGCCCCCTTGGAAGTTTTCCTGGGCAGGCAGCCAGCCTAACTCATAGGTGAACTGGACAGCAGCCCCCTACATGAGTGGAGGCCCTTGATGCTCACCTCCAGGCTCCCATAAGCCCCTCCTTTGGGTGAAGAGGGATGTCATGGGGCAGACCATAAGCAGAACTGCCCACCTATGCCTTGGCACCCCCATAATTTCTCTCCTAGATCATGGCCATAGTCTTCCCTCCCCCCATCCATTCTCCCCCTGTGGCACTATGCTGGGCATATAGTAGGCTGTTTGTTCAGAATCACTGCCAGCCCTGTAGCCTGGCACTCAAGGCCTGTGGGATCTGAATCTGTACATCTTTTCTTTTTAAATGCATTTTTATTGATTTTTAGAGAGAGAGGAAGTGAGAGGAATAGATAAAAACATCCATAAGAGAAACATCATCAATCAGCTGCCTACTAGGGATCAAGCCCGCAACCCAGGCATGTGCCCTGACTAGGAATCAACCCAGTGGCCTCTTGGTTCCTGGGTCAATGCCCAGCCACTGAACCACACTGGCTGGGCTCTGTACACCTTTTCCAGCATCAACTGGCTGAGTCTTCACCCCATTCTCTGTCACTTCTTCCTGGGCTGCCCCACCTTCAGTCTTGGCTGATGCCATTCACTCTGCTTGGATGCTTTTCCCACCCTCGCCACCGGACAAACTCTCCCTCATCCCTCAAGACTAGGGTCAGAGCTCTGTGCCAATGGCTGTGATGTGCACAGAGCTTTGCAAACTGACTCCCTGTTGGGTCCCACTGGGGCCTCCCCTACACTCTCCAGCCTTGGCACGCACTCTGACTGAAGTGGCCATCACTGGGCTGTAGTCTCTGATTTTGTCAGACTCCCCCCCAACCCCTCCCAGACTCTGAGCTTCCAGAAGGCAGCCACAACGCTTCATCCCTGAGTATTTCCAGCACCTAAGACGGTGCTTGGCGCAGAGCAGGAGCTCAGCCCTTTAGCTTGCACAGTGGATTAGCTTAGCCAGAGGAGGGAGAGGGGCTCTGAGGTGTGGGATACAGGCAAGGTTAGCTCTGATGGGGAAGTGGGGGTGACCTGAACCATAGGAAGAAGTCTTAAGGCAAGAGAATGAAGAGACGAGAAAACGAGAGGAGGGAGGCACCGAGGAGCCCCATGGAGCTCCACAGGCGGGGGGGCGGCCAACAGCTGGGCGCCTGTCTCAGGAGAGCAAGGTGGGTCCATCCTGCACAGATTAAAAAACAAAACGACACACGTTTCCTACAGCCCGGATTAGGGTTCTGGAAGGCATGGAGCAAACACTGGGGTTCAGGGGAATGGGCCCAGAGCCTGGGGGACTAGGCACTGCTCCCCTGCTCCTTAGAGAGCCTGCTGGCCGCCCCGTGGCTGGGCAGAGCCAATGCCACTCTGAGGGATGGGGGGAGCTGAGACCTGAGGGGATGCTGTTTGGGGGATGGACGCCTGTTAAGGAATTGCAGTGGCAGAGCAGGGTTTTATGCTAAAAAAAAAAAAAAAAAAAAAAAGGGAAGTAGGTCACTTTCTTTGCAGCCTGCGGAACATCGAGGCCAGGGGAAAAGCGGAACACTGGCATGCAAGCTAGAGGTTGGCAAAGCTGTGGCATCTGCGTCTGGTGGCAAAATGCCAGGCCTTGGCTCAGGGCCCTGCCTCCCCTGCCCCTGTGCTGCCCTTGGGCTGAGGGACGTTTTGCTGGCCCTTGGCCTCCCCCGTCTTATATGGAGATACCTCTTGCCAGGTGTCCACTCCTATAATCCTGGGGGCGGGGGGCCGGGGCCAGGCCAGGTGCTGGGCTGTAGGCCCTGGGCGCAAAGGTGAGGAAGGTTTCCCTCTTGGGGAGTCCGGGCTAGTGGCAGGGCAGAGAGGGCATGAGTAAACGCAGCCAAGTATTCCAGATGCTAGGGAAGCCGCCCCAAAGTCCAGGGGTTCAGAGAAGAAATATTTCCGTGGCGTCCCAATCCCAAAGACGGGTGGTCGGATGGTCATTCCAACTTGAGTGTTCAATGGGTTTTCAATAACTAGGAAAATTCTCATATGTGATATAAAGGAAAAAGCAAGTCCCATGCCAACCCGGAAGAGCTACAGAACATATGCCTTTTCTAAAACATATTTCAAACCTTTTAAACATACTGCA